>PVIH01021209.1:0-30450 GCA_004025045.1 Sigmodon hispidus | reverse complement strand
GGGGGGGGGGGGGGGGGGGGGGGGGAGAGGGAAGCAATTGAAGCCCTCAGGTCTCAGGCACATGGTGAGCTGGAGGTGGGGCAGATGATACTGTTACAACCCTGGAAAGGCTGGTTAGGGCAGGTCTTGGGAGACGGAAAACTTCCTTGAGGGATTAGAGGCCTCTCGTTTCTCATGGCATCAGCTTCTACTTCTGGGGCAGAAAGGGGAGCAGCTGAATCCACTCCAGTCCTTGACTCTAAAACTGGTTTGGGAGGCATCTCCTGTGATGGCCTCACTGGAAGAACCCAAGGGTTGTTTATATGGATTTAGTAGTGTTCTTCTTGTGTGCTGAGTAGTCAGCCTATTCCAAATGGAATTTGGATTCAGGAAGGGCAATACTTTAGTTTCTGGACTTGGCACTATTGAAGTTTTGGGGCTACTAATGCGCGTGGAAGGCTGTGCCACGTGTGGTAAGAATCTAGGTTTCCCGATGCAGAGTTTATTTCTCTATCCCTCCAGCTGTCATAACATCAAGGGGCTCTGGAGCTTCTTTGTTTGTTTATTTGTTTTTTTAAAAAATATTTATTTATTTATTATGTTTACAGTATTCAGAAGAGAGTACCAGATGTCATTATAGATGATTGTGAGCCACCATGTGGTTGCTGGGAATTGAACTCAGGTCCCTTTGGAAGAGCAGTCAGTGCTCTTAACCGCTGAGCCAACTCTCCAGCCCCTCTTTTTCTATTTTTTGATACTGGAGCTCAAACGCAAAGCCTTGTGTATCCTAGACAAGAACTTTACTGAAAATAGGCCTACCATTGAACCACACCCCAGCCCCTCACTGGGGGATTCTAGGCAGGGGCTCTACCACTGAGCCACACCCCCAGCCCCTCACTGGGGGATTCTAGGCAGGGGCTCTACCACTGAGCCACACCTCACCCCTCACTGGGGGATTCTAGGCAGGGGCTCTACCACTGAGTCACACCCCAGCCCCTCACTGGGGGATTCTAGGCAGAGGCTCCACCACTGAGCCACACCCCAGCCCCTCACTGGGGGTTCTAGGCAGGGGCTCTAACACTGAGCCACACCCCAGCCCTTCAGACTTTGAGGCACATCATTAGGTTATTTATTTAAGATCTTATGAATATTTATTTATTTAAAACAGGGACTCACAACATAGCCCTGCTTCTCTGTGCATCCCTTGTGCTGGGATTGAATCATTTTTTCTGGTGATTTGGCCTTAACAATATTTATTTTATTATTTTTAACTTTGTGTGTGTGTGTGTGTGTGTGTGTGTACATGAATTCTAGTCCTTTCAGAGGCCAGAGGCATCAGACTTTCTGGAGCTGAGTGACTGGTGGTTAAGAGTTACTTGTTGTGGGTGCTGGCCACCAAACTTGGATCCTTTGCAACAGGAGTTTGTTTTTTCTCTAATTGAAATTATTTATTTATTTATTTATTTGCCTTGGTGTTTGCCTGGAACTGGAACTACAGACAGTTGTTAGCTGCCATGTGGGTGCTGGGAATCGAACCCGGGTCCTCTGGAAGAGCAGACAGTGCTCTTAACCGCTGAGCCATCTCTCCAGCCCCTGAAATTTTTTATAGACTATATTTTGGTCATGTTTGTTCCCCTCCCTAAATTCTTCCCTGGTTCTCCTCAACTCTCTGCCCACCCAACCTTATATTCTTCCTTAAAAACAAACAGTAATAAACAACCCTGACCCATAAAATCAAAAATCAAAACAAGTATTGGCAAAAGGCCAATGAGACCAAAACATAACAAATAACAAAACAAAAGCCACACAAAAAAGCAAAATGAAACAAAAGACCACAGAAATACAGTTGAGCTCCTTTTGTGTTGGACAACTATGAATTTCTTTGACCTGATTTTCTTTCTTCCTTAGTTATGACAGAGAACTTTGGAGAGTGTAGAAGTGTGGATGGGTGGCTGTCTTTCAAAACTTGAAATGTATCCTTTTTTAAAAAATAACTATTTTTATTTTATGTGAATTGGTATTTTGCCCGCATGCATAACTGTGTAAGGGTGTCAGTTCTTGGAATTACAGACAGTTGTGAGTCACCATGTGGATGCTGGGAATTGAACTCAGGTCCTCCGGAAGCACAGTCAATGCTCTTAACTACGGAGCCATCTCTCCAGCTTGGGCTGAATCACCAGCTGTTATCCTGATAAGATTTTGTCTATACTTGGCTTTGTGCCTCCATTCTGCTCTGATTTCTTTTATTTCCTCCTCCTCCTCTTCCTCCTCCTCCTCTTCCTCTTTCTTTTTTGAAAGAGTGTTTCTCTGTGCAGCCCTGGCTGTCCTGGAACTCACTCTGTAGACCAGGCTGGCCTTGAACTCACAGAGATTCCCCTGCCTCTGCCTGGATTAAAGGCCTGCACCACCATGCCCAGCGTCTTCCCACTGTTTTCAATGCACATGCCGTTGTTCTGAGGTTTAGTTGTAATATGATGAGGGACACATCTCTCTTCCATGTCTGGCTTGGTGTCTCTTTTCTTAAGTTCCTCTTGGAAAATTTTCTGCCATAATTTTGTTTTAATTTTTTTAATGCTTTTCCTTTTTTTATTCTATACCCATGCTTTTTAGATTTGTTCTTTTCATAGCATCTCAAATATTTTGCAGAGCCCTTACACCTTCTTATTATTTGAATTTTATTCTCATTGGAACATTCTAGCTCCTTCCATGTCTTCAGTCTCAAATCTTCCGCCTTCTCTTTGATCCGTTCTGCTGGGGTTTCTATGGTGCTTTTGTTAATTTATTGTGTTTTTCATTTCCAATACTTCAGTTTGAATTTTCATCAGGAGTTTGATCTCTTACCAAATTCCTCTTTTTTTTTTTTTTTTTTTTAAAACTTTATTTATTTATTTATTTGCCTTGGTGTTTGCCTGGAACTGGAACTACAGACAGTTGTTAGCTGCCATGTGGGTGCTGGGAATCGAACCCGGGTCCTCTGGAAGAGCAGACGGTGCTCTTAACCTCTGAGCCATCTCTCCAGCCCCCCAAATTCCTCTTTTATACCTTGTATTGACTCTCTTATTTCATCCAGCTGCTAATGTCCTTTGGGAATTAATTCCAAAGTTCATTTTTCTTCTTTTGAAAATTTATTTCAGCATGTTTGTAATAAATATTCTTGAATTCTTTGTTTTATGTTCCTTCTAAATCATTCTCACTGGAGGTTGTTACTGTGGTACTGACAATTTTTGGAACATTTGTATTGCCTTTTTTCCCCGTGTTACTTATGTTTTGTGTTGGCTATCTAGAGTTAGGTCAAAGGTTGAACTTATTTATTAAAAATCGCCGCTATTATTTTCCAGGCAGTATGTGCAGTGGGTTAGGTGCCAGAGTGGTTCAGTGGTTAGGAGTGTGTGCTGCTTGAGATCCACAGCTAAGCGCCAGGTTGAGCTTCCGGTCCAGCTGAAGGGAGAGAGAATAGGAACAAAGGGATGAGCATCATGAGGAGGAGACCCAGAGAAGGCTGACCAGAGTATTGGGAGCTCACTGACTCTAAAATAATTGCTGAGGAGCCCTCATGGAAAGGAACTAAACCCTTCAAAGGTAGAAACTGTCAATTGGTGTGGGCAGTTTGTGAAGCCTCTTGCAGTAGGATTAGACTATGTTCCTGATACATGAACTGACATCTTAGAGCCCATTCCCTACAGAGGAATGCCTAACCCAGCCTTAATACTGGGATGAGGGAACTCAGACCTACCTCAACTGGATAAACCAGACTGAACTGACCCACCTTGGGATTCCTTGCCCTCCTTGGGGAAGGGATGGGGGAGGAGGGGGTAGAGAAGAGAAGTTGAGGGAGGATTGGGAGGGACTGGAGGAGGCAAGGGTAGGGGAACAGTGGTAGATATGGAAAAAACCCTCTTTAAATAAATAAAAAAAAAATTTAAAAAACCCGAGAGTTGATTTCTAAGGTAAAGATGAACTGTTTCTCTCTTTAAAAATGATAAGAGAGAGCATGAATAATTGTGACTATACAAGCTAAAAAAATAAATGAATAAAAAGATTTATGTTCACATCTCAGAAAAGAGAAAGGATGTGATGTGTACTGCTCTTGCACAAGACCAGAGATGAGTCTCCAGTGCTCAAGTTAGCTGGCTCACACTGCCCATAACCCCAGCTTCAGGAGATGACATCAGCTGTGTGCATGTGTCCCTGTTCACACCCGTACAGTTTAAACAATTGTTTAAAAAATAAAGGGGCAAAGCTGTGGGCCTATGGTGTTATTTTCCTTACCCAGAATGGCTACTGGGGCTCCAGGAATGACCCCCGGTGTTAACTTTTTGTTAGAACAGTATCTGAAAAATCAATGACTACCAAAGGCCAGGAACAGAATGACACTCCAGGGACAAATAATCTAATCAAATCTCTATTTTGTGAGCTAAGCATTTTGTGATGGAAAAGGTTGCTGATAGCCGTGTGTGCACTAACATAGGAGCTGCATCAATTGGGAGCAATGAGACGATAACAAAGAAAAGAACTAACAGAAAAGGGGAGCTGGAGAGATGGCTCTTCTCTTCCAGAGGACCAGGGTGTAAGTCCTAGCAGCCATAGTTTGGCTTACAGCCACCTGTGACTACAGATCCAAGGACTCTGCTGTCCTTTTCTTACCTCTGAGGCCACCAAGTACACACAGTGCACAGGGATAGACATAGGCAAACACCCAGGCACATAAAAATTAAAAAGGAAGAAAAGGCTTCATCAACCACTCAAAACACCAAACTCAACCCAAACCACATTATGGTGGTCATGACCCCTCTGGAGGGGATTGAATGCGGGTCATGTTA
Source organism: Sigmodon hispidus (assembly GCA_004025045.1). Taxonomy (NCBI): domain Eukaryota; kingdom Metazoa; phylum Chordata; class Mammalia; order Rodentia; family Cricetidae; genus Sigmodon; species Sigmodon hispidus. The sequence goes on along the minus strand of PVIH01021209.1, from coordinate 25,651 downwards.
TCAGATATCCTGCATATCAGATAGTTCCATTATAATTTATAACAGCAGCAAAATTACAGTTATGAAGTAGCAACAAAATAATTTTATGGTTGAGGGTCACCACAACATGAAGAACTATATCGAAGGGTTGCCGTGTTAGGAAGGTTCAGAACCACTATCTTATTGTAAGGCTATAGATTAGTGTTGGGGTAACAGGAAAAAGGTAGATGAGATAGAGAAATGTGTAGAAGGAGGTGATGGAGCAAAGGAGAGACTGGGGAGGCAGTCTTGGCTGAAGGTAGACTGAAAAGGAGGAGTAAAGAAATATATTTGGGGGGCTGGAGAGATGGCTCAGCGGTTAAGAGCACCGTCTGCTCTTCCAGAGGACCCGGGTTCGATTCCCAGCACCCACATGGCAGCTAACAACTGTCTGTAGTTCCAGTTCCAGGCAAACACCAAGGCAAATAATTAAATAAATAAAGTTAAAAAAAAAAAAAGACTGAACAAAGCCAAGACAAAAAAGGTACGCTTAAAAAAAAAAAAAAAAGAAATATATTTGGGCCTGGCCCACAGGAGACTAAGAGAACCTTTATCCAGCAATGGATAGAGGCAGAAACAGAGATCCATAGCTAAGCACCAGGTCAAGCTCCTGGTCCAGCTGAATAGAGAGAGAGGAGAGCGTATATGAGCAAAGGGATCACGATCATGAAGAGGAGACCCACAGAGATGGCTGACCTGAGCTTTTGGGAGCTCACTGACTCTGAAATAATTGCTGAGGAACCTTCATGAAAGGTAACTAAATCCTCCAAAGGTAGAGACTGTCAAAGGGCATGGGCAGTATGTGGAACCTCATGGAGTAGGATCAGACTATGTTCCTGTGCATGAACTGGCACCTTGGAGCCCGTTCCCTACAGACGAACACCTAACCCAGCCTTAATCCTGGGATGAAGGACTCGGACCTACCTCAACTGGATAGGCCAGACTGAAGTGACCCACCTTGGGACTCCTTGCCCTCCTTGGGAAAAGGATGGGTTGAGGGACCACTGGGAGGGACTGGGAGTTGGGAAGGGAGCGTGAGCAGTGGTAGATATGAAAAAAAAAAAACCCTTTTAAATAAATAAAAGATGAAAAAAAAAAGGAAATATACTCAAACAATTTAGCTCTCAGGAGGCTTTGGTAAGATATCCTATAAACCTGACCATCCTATATTCTTGGTTAGAGAAAAATGGGACAGGAGGGGGGCTCTATAGGAGGGCGCACTGGAGAGTGAGAGAAGCCTAGTCTGCTTTGTTGATCTCTATCTTGACTGGCGAGAGTTATACGGTGCTGATATAGCTTTGAAAATACACAGAGGACTCCAGGACTGTATACATGCTGGATGTAAGTGCTCTACCACTGAGCTGACCTCTGCACTTGGTGACATCATTAGGTGTATTTGGGTCTTTAGCTACCTCTATTTTTTTTAAATGTGTTTATTTATTATGTACACAATAAGTATGCATACATGCCAGAATAGGGCAACAAATCTCATTGTAGGTGGTTGTGAACCTCCATGTGGTTGCTGGGAATTGAACTCAGGTCCTCTGGAAGAACATCCAGGGCTCTTAACCTCTGAGCCATCTCTCAGCCCAAGAGACCTCTAGTGATGTTATGCAGAATGGCGAAGTTCTTCACCATCCCCACAATTTTAAGTGAAATGGGAGCATGGTTTGGAGGCCCTGGGCACTGAGACAGCCACATCAGGGGAAGGTCTATGAAACTAAAGTCTACAGGCTTCAGACACGCTGATAGTTATACAGAAAATCCAGGCCCCCTGGGAAACTGATGCTGTGTATGTTATCGAGCAAGATCCTGTCTCAAAACTCATCCATCCATCCATCCCACAGACAAAAGCCCAACCAAAGCTAATGGACTATTAGAAGATAACTCCTGGAGTTGTACAGTGAAGCCATGTTTTCCAGAAGTGCTGGTAGAAGCCTTTTAAGTTTACATTATTCTGGTTCTTGGTCTGTGCACCTGTATTTACTGCAGGTGTTGAGTTTGTTTGCAGTGTTTCATAAGGCTATGTAAAAGGAATTTGCAGGGAACCTCACCTTTCCCCTCCTCAGGATGAAGAGGGAGGTAAGTGAGATTGTGAAAGCCAGACAGCTAAGTGGGGAGCAGGGTCCTCTAGTTCATAACTGCGTGTCTGTCTTCCTTCCTTCATGTCCCTCTCTCTCTTCTTCCTCCTCTCCTCCTCGTCCTCTTCTTTCTCCTCCTCCTTTTGTGCTTGTAATGGAACTCCGGGCCCCCTAGATGCTAAGCACATGCTTAGCCACCAACCTACATTCCCAGCACCTCGCCTTGATTTCTTCCTATGACCAAGTCATGGAGTGGCTTGACCATTCCGTGACCTGCCAGCTTATTATTTTTCCCAACAGATCTGAGCCCATGCTTGAGCCTTGAGAGCCAGCATTGATAAAGGGATCTAGGTTGTTCAAAACACTGAAAGAATTTGACCTGGCCCTGAGCCAAACTCCTTAAGCCTTTATATAAACCCCATGCTTGCATCTCTGCCTCCCTCCCAGTAGACACACATAGGTCTTTTTTTTTTTTTCCTTTGCTTTTTTTATACATAGCAGGAAGCTACTGGGCACTCAGTAAATAAGTCCCTTAATATCTGCTTTGAATACATCTCCCTGAAGTTAATGCTTCTTTGGCATTTCAATGAGACCTAATATGGGAGGATTTTGAGGCCTTCTTTTATGGGAATTCCCACAGTACTGATTTTGTGGCAACTCCATCTACTAGGTATGAGGGAACAAAGCATATTGCAACATAGTTCTTCAGAGGGTTGATAGCCTACCAGGACTGTATGAGGATGACAGGCCTTCTCTTTCTCTCTTTTATCTATCTATCTATCTATCTATCTATCTATCTATCTATCTATCTATCTATTATTTTGTATGTAGTATTGGGTACTGAAACCAGGTCTCGTGCATACTAGGCAAGTGCTCTACCACAAGCCACACCCCAGCCCCTCACTGGGGGATTCTAGGCAGGGACTCTACCACTGAGCCACACCCCAGCCCCTCACTGGGGATTCTAGGCAGGGGCTCTACCACTGAGCCACACCCCAGCCCCTCACTGGGGGATTCTAGGCAGGGGCTCTACCACTGAGTCACACCCCAGCCCCTTACTAGGGATTCTAGGCAGGGGCTCTACCACTGAGCCACACCCCAGCCCCTCACTGGGGGATTCTAGGCAGGGGCTCTACCACTGAGCCACACCCCAGCCCCTCACTGGGGGATTCTAGGCAGGGGCTCTACCACTGAGTCACACCCCAGCCCCTCACTGGAGGATTCTAGGCAGGGGCTCTACCACTGAGTCACACCCCAGCCCCTTACTAGGGATTCTAGGCAGGGGCTCTACCACTGAGCCACACCCCAGCCCCTCACTGGGGGATTCTAGGCAGGGGCTCTACCACTGAGCTGTAGCCCTTTTTCTAGGCCCTTGAACCTATACCACTCGTAATTGCTGTTTCATTCTCTGACCTTCTTTCTGTATTGTCTTTGCCTTCTTATAGTAAACATTTTTAAAGGATCTTCAGAAGTAAGGAAAACTATGACAAGCATCCATGATTACATCACCTGGAGTTTTAACATATCACCAGTCGAGTTTTATCTTTTCCTTTGTTTTTTTTTAAAAAAACTTTATTTATTTATTTATTTGCCTTGGTGTTTGCCTGGAACTGGAACTACAGACAGTTGTTAGCTGCCATGTGGGTGCTGGGAATCGAACCCGGGTCCTCTGGAAGAGCAGCCGGTGCTCTTAACCACTGAGCCATCTCTCCAGCCCCTATCTTTTCCTTTGTATATGTCTCCCCCACCTTGTAGCTAGACTATCATGTTTCTTTATCTGTCTAGAGATGAAGTCTTCCTGTGTTGCCCAGCTCCAGTGATCTTTCTTCTTAGCATCAGGACCACAGACACTTGCTACCACACTTGGCTTCATGTGAGCACAACTGTAATCACAGAACCCTGGAGTAGGCAGGAAGACCATGAGTTTGAGGCTGTGCTTGGCTTTATAGTAAGATATTGTGCATGTATGTATGTATAGTATCTTACTATAAACATGTACATATAAAGAATTTCAATATACATTCTTGAAAATTACTAATAGAGTAAATTTTGCTTGTTTTCTATATATAAAGAAGGACATGAAACAATTAGTTTGCTTTAGCTATCCATGATGTACATAATCTTTAAAAGAATCTTTTTGTACATGATAAATATACAGAATATTTGTCAACAAAGAACAAAATCATGGACCCATGAGATGATATAGTGGATAAACCCTGATGTTTTTGAGTTTGATTTCTCAGAATTATATAGAAGGAGACAATCAACTCTCAAATTGTCTTCTGACCCTACAAAACTGTGCTGTGGTTTGTACACAGGTGCACATGTACACACAAAAGTGTACTCGTGAACATGCACACGTGCACACACTCTCACATACATACACATGCATACATACACACATATAAACATACACACATACATACACACACACTCACACACATATACACACATGCACACACTCACGCACATACACACATATACACACACACTCACACACACATACACAGAGCAGCTGTGGTTGTGGTGGGACTGTTCTCTGTATCATTATGTAAATAAAGGAGCTGTTTTAGACCCAGAGGAAATGAGACCAAGATGTTGCTCTGAGAAAAGGTACTAAGCCACATGGCTAAACAAGGTAAGAACAATGGGTTAAAGAATTAAGAGTTAGCAAGTTATATGCCTGGGCCCTTAGGTAAACCAGCATTAAATTAATATAAGCATCTGTGTGTGTCTGTGGGACTGCAGGTCTGTGGATCTGGACCACAGGCCGGACAGGACAGAAACTTCGTATTACAAATGGCGCCCACATTCCACAAAATGGACTATTGATGTTAGTCTTTGTTTATAGTGTTGGTTACAAGTTGTTATAGATAACGGTGAAAAAAACTATACAAAGGAAATTAGATTTGGGGTTGTTTTAAAAAGAAAAAATAAGGGAAATGTAGTGGGATTATATCCCTCCTACAGGTTTAATAAAAAGCTGATTGGCCAGAAGGCAGACAGGGTGGAGCTTCTAGACTAAGAAAACTCTGGGAACAGGAAAAGCAGAGCAGAGCCATCAGAGAGACACCGGATGAGATGCCAGCAGAGACAGAGGAAAGAATCTGAAATTCTGCTCTGAGAAAAGGTACTAAGCCACATGGCTAAACAAGATAAGAATCACGGGTTAGTTTAAGAGCAAGAGGTAGCTAACAATATGTCTGAGTCATGGGTCAATCAGCATAATAAGCATCTGTGTGTTTCTGTGAGACTGGGTTAGTGGGTTTGGGCCATAGGGCCAGGCCAGAACATCCAGGCCAAAAACTTATCACTACACTCATCTCATTCTTTCCCCTTTCCTAATAGACAGCATCATTCACAGCCAGGAATTCATGGCATCACCGTAAGTGCCTGTAGCGGTTTCAATGAGAAAGTTCCCCACAGGCTTATGTACTTGACAGCTTAGTCATCAATCAGTGGTGCTGGGGAAGTTTTAGGGGTGTGGTCTTATGGAAGGAAGTACGTCACTGGAGGTGGGTTTTCCGACTTCCTCCACTGCCAGTAAATCTGCTTTGTGCTTGAAGTTGAAGACCTGAGTTTTGAATGTGCTGCTCTGGCTGGCTTGTAGCCATGCCTACCAATTCCTCACCATGCTGGACTCTTATCCCTCTGGGACCTAAAGCCAGATAAAATCTTTCATACATTGCCTTGGCCATGTTGTTTTTTTTTTTTTATCTAGCAGCAGGTAAGTGCCCATCAATGGATGAGAAATGATGGGTTTAATTTTTTAATGATTCCTTCTTATTTTTTATGTACATTGGTCTTATGCCTGCTTATCTCTGTGTGAGAGTGTTAGATCCCTTGGAACTAGAGTTACATACAGTTGTGAGCTGCCATGTAAGTTCTGGGAATTGAACCAGAATCCTCTAGAAGAACAGCCAGTGCTCTTAACCTTTGAGCCATCTCTCCAGGCCCAAGAAACTGTGGTTTTATGCCAGTTGTAGACCAATCACAGCACCATCACTTAAAAGGCTGAGACAAGAGGATTAAATGATCGAGATACTTTGAGATACTTCAAAACATCTCGTCATAGACACCCTGCAAACCAGTCAGTTTGTGTATTTTGGCCTGTATCTCTGTCAGAGAAAACTTAAAAACAAAAAAACCCTGGCGCTATTATTACAAAGTAACAAGAAACAAAAAAGTTGGTAATACTGTGTAAATTCCAAGCTGTGTTTCAATTTCCATAATTGTCTAAAAACGTACTAAGTCTTCCAGTAGTGAATGTTGTCTGTGTTCAGGACCTCCACGGTTTCCTCTCCTGCTCTCTCTTGAATCCACTCAGTCACACTTTTCCTCCATACCTGCTGAAGCTGCTCTTCCTTGGATCACCACTGGCTTCCAAAGTGCTAAATCTGAAGACAAGGCTCAGACCTGTAATCTCAGCTACTCAGAAGTTGAGGCAGGAGAATAAGTTCAAGGCCAGCCTAGGCTATAGAGTGGGGGTCAAGGCCAGCGTGCACAATTTAGTGAGACTCTGACTCAAAGAGTAAAGAGAGGGCTGTTAGAGCCCCTGCCTAGAATCCCCCAGTGAGGGGATGGGATGTGGCTCAGTGGTAGAGCCCCTGCCTAGAATCTCCCAGTGAGGGGCTGGGATGTGACTCAGTGGTAGAGCCCCTGCCTAGAATCCCCCAGTGAGGGGCTGGGGTGTGGCTCAGTGGTAGAGCCCCTGCCTAGAATCCCCCAGTGAGGGGCTGGGGTGTGGCTCAGTGGTAGAGCCCCTGCCTAGAATCCCCCATAGAATGCTTGCCTAGCATGTGCAAATCCCAAGGTTAAATTTCCAGTAAAAACAAGGTGGTGACTGCCAGTTCTCAGGTTGCTAATCTGACCTTTAAGCAGCATTTGAATTAATTCATCTTCTTCCTTGTTTGTTAAAAAATAAAAGTGAAATATATCTTTAATTTTTTTCCTTCTTGTTTTGAGACAGGCTCTCAATATTTTTTTAGTTCCAGCTGTCCTCAGCCTAGCAACCCTCCCCTCTACCACCTGAGTGCTGGTATCACTGATGTTACCATGCTACATGACTTCTAATTATGTTAAAATACAGAAAGCAAAACATTCGCTACTGTATCCATTTAAAAATGCAATATTAAAAAAATTCCTGCTGGGCATAAGTGGCGCACCTTTAATATTAGCACTTGGGAAGCAGAGGTAGGCAGATCTCTGTGAGTTTGAGGCTAGCCTGGTCTATATAGAGTGAGTTCCAGGACAACCAGAAGTGTTATACAGAGAAACCTGGTCTTGAGCCCCGCCCCCAATTTTTTGAGAACTTTATACAATGTATTTTTATCATACTCATTCTCATTTTTTTAAACTTTATTTATTTATTATTTATTTATTTATTTGCCTTGGTGTTTGCCTGGAACTGGAACTACAGACAGTTGTTAGCTGCCATGTGGGTGCTGGGAATCGAACCCGGGTCCTCTGGAAGAGCAGACGGTGCTCTTAACCGCTGAGCCATCTCTCCAGCCCCACTCATTCTCATTTTTGCCCCTAACTCCTCATCAGTTCATCCACACCTTCCTAGAACTCCAACTGTATTTCTCCCTAGTACCCTAACTTTGTGTTCTCTTGTTTTTTTGTTTTCGTTTTGAAACAACCTATTGATCCCATCTTATGATGCCTAAATACTCAAAAATGTTGGGCTGTCTACTGGAGTGTGGCTGGTTTACCAGGGGCCATACCCTTAAAGAAAACTGGCTCTTCACCACTCTCCCCAAAACCATCAATTGCCCATCACTCCTCAGCCAGAAGTGGGGGCTGGGGCGCCTCTTCCATGCTTGATGGTTGACTGGTTTGATCTTGTACAGGCAGCCTCAGGTGTCATGATCTCATGAGTCCTGTCGTATTCAGGTGACACGTTGTTGCTCAGTCTTCCCTGACCTCAGGCTCTTGTGATTTTTTTTTTTTTAACCTCTTTTCTGAAAAGGTCTTTTAACCTGGAGCAGTGTTGCTGTTGTTGGGTCTTAGAAATGTCCGTGTGGTAGAGCACTTCATCAAGATTTATTCTCCTGCACTTTGACCAGTTTCAAGGATTTTGTTTATGCTTTCTTTCCTGTCCTCTTGCCCATTTTTTTCACCGCTCAATTCTGTGGTAGGATCGCCATTTGGAGTTGTGTAAGCGATTACCAGAACTCTTCCATCTTACCCAACTGGTACTCGTTAAATACAGCTTTCCATTTCTCCTTCCCTTCCGCCCTGGGAAACAATAGTTTTTGCATTTTGTTTTTATGACTTTCACTGCTCTAGCTATTAAAATTATATAGGATTTGTCTCTTTTGAAGGTTTTTATGTCTGTGTTTTGCCTGTGTGTCTGTATGTGTCCAAGGAGCTCAGAAGAGATAGTTGGATACCCTGCGACCAGAATTATAAATGTGAGCACCACATGGATGCTGGGAATGAGCCCAACATGTCTCTTAACAGTTGAGCTGTCTCTCTGGCCTCTGCCTTTGAATTTTTGGATAGGGCCTCTAGTAGCTGAGGTCTTCCTGCTGGTCCCCAAATCCCGTGTGTGCTGCCCAGCCTAGTTGTGAATTTCTTTTTTTTTTTTTTTTTTAAACTTTATTTATTTACTTATTTATTTGCCTTGGTGTTTGCCTGGAACTGGAACTACAGACAGTTGTTAGCTGCCATGTGGGTGCTGGGAATCGAGCCCGGGTCCTCTGGAAGAGCAGACGGTGTTTTTAACCTCTGAGCCATCTCTTCAACCCCCTAGTTGTGAATTTCATAGATACTTTGTTTTGGTTAGGTCAAAAGAAATTTTTTTCTACTTTTAGATTTGGAATTGAAAAGTATCTATTTTTATTTTATGTGTGTGGGCGGCCCCCCTCCCCCACAAATCTGTACATCTGAGCACCACTCTCATGCAGTGTCTGAGAAGGCCAGAAGGGGGCGCCAGATCCTTCAGAACTGCAGTTCTGATGGCTGTGAGCTGCCCTGTGGATGCTGAGAACTGAATTCAAGATCATTGTCACGATTGTTCTTAATTACCGAGCTGTCTTTCCCAGCCTCCAATTGGGGATATTTATAAGGAGCGGAAGATGGATTTATTTATTTATTTATTTGAGACAAGGTGTTTGTGTGTGTGTGTGTGTGTGTGTGTGTGTGTGTGTGTGTGTGTGTGTGTGTGTGTAGCCTTGGCTCTGCTGGAACCTCTGTAGGTCAGGCTGGTTTCAAAGTCACATATACACCTGCCTCTGCCTCCTGAGTGCTCAGATTAGAGGCATGAGCCACCACCACTAGGCTGAAACTGGATTCTTTCGATCAGATTTTCCATCTGCCCCTATCGGGAGCATCACATTGGACTTTTTTCAGTGTGTTACTGATTGAACAAAGTAGGCCAGGGACATGTTATATCATTGAGCTCTTGGCTCTTTGAGTCTCCCTAGAAAGCCCAGGCTAGCCTTGAACTCATGAGTCCCCTGCCTCATTCTCCTGAGTGCTTAGACTGTAGGCATACATTACTTATACCACCATACCCAGCCTATTTTTAGATTTAATTTTAGTTGTAATTTTGTTTATGTTTTTGGCTGCTTGTGGCTATGTGCATGTAGAGGTATCAGATTCCTTGGAGCTGGAGTTACAGACAGCTGTGAGTTACCATATAGATGCTGGGATTTGAACTTACAGCCTGATCTAATTTAGTCATTTTCTCTGTTGACTTCTTCAGTGACTTCAGCTTCTGTCAAGTTGACAGAAAACTAGCCAGCACCCCAGGCAAGCAGTCAGCCATTGACCCATGTCCCCAGGCCCTCACTGGGGATTCTAGGCAGATGCTCTACTCCTGAACTTCCAGCCTGGAAGGACTTTTTTTTTTTTTTTTTTTTAACTTTATTTATTTATTATTATTTTTTTTAAACTTTATTTATTTATTATTTATTTATTTATTTGCCTTGGTGTTTGCCTGGAACTGGAACTACAGACAGTTGTTAGCTGCCATGTGGGTGCTGGGAATCGAACCCGGGTCCTCTGGAAGAGCAGACGGTGCTCTTAACCGCTGAGCCATCTCTCCAGCCCCTTATTTATTATTTTTATTTATTTGCCTTGGTGTTTGCCTGGAACTGGAACTACAGACAGTTGTTAGCTGCCATGTGGGTGCTGGGAATCTCTCCAGCCCCTGGAAGGACTTTTATATCATATTGCATATTGTTCTTTCCATCACAAATATTACTGCCATTGCTAATTTTTTTTATCAGGTCATGTTTTGCTTCATAAGTATAGCAAACAGCTTTTCATTCAGCAAGCAATAGGCTAATATATAATTTCCCATTGGAGCACATTCATCCATAGTAACTTTTTAAAATTAGCAATATCTGATGCACATAGATTTATTCCTAAAATCTTGGGCCTGGAGAGATGGCTCAGTGGTTAAGAACACTGGGTGCTCTTTCAAAGGTCTTGAGTTCAATTCTCAGCCACCACATGGCAGCTCACGAACATCAATATGAAATCTGCTGCCCTCTTCTGGTATAAAGTGTTCAGAGCACTCATATGCTCTTTAAAAATTTATTGGGCTGGAGAGATGGCTCAACGGTTAAGAGCACTGATTGTTCTTCCAGAGGTCCTGAGTTTGATTCCCAGCATCCACATGGCAGCTAACAACTGTCTGTAATTCCAAGACCTGACACCCTTACATAGTTATGCATGCAGACAAAATACCAATTCACATAAAATAAAAATAAATATTTTAAAAAAATTTATTTTGTGGATTGTCTTCTTTTTTGTATTTAAACCTTCCCTTCACTTTTGTACCACTTTATTAAACTTAGGTTCTTTTATTTATATCTAGTCCCTCAATTGGCCTGGAAATTGACTAATTATTTCTTTTTAGCAGTTGCCTTTAACACTGTAAACATTTTATTAGAAGATAGCGCATTATTTGAGCATTGTTTGGTTCTGAGTCTTCAGAGCAAACTAAGGAGATCTTGAAGCGAGGCCCTCAGTTCATCTGGAGTTTAAGGAGAAGTCAGAAAGTTATGGAGAATAGAATTAATATATTCCCCCCCTCCCTCAACACTAGGCCTGGCTTGTTTGTAGAAACCTTGCTAATGGCAACAGTGTAAGCAGCAGCTACTCTGTAGGGCTGGGAGGATTGCTTGCTTTGGTGGCTTGTACTCAGCCAGAAGTACTGTCACTTTGTCACTGCCCTCTTCCCAGACAAAAAAGAGGAAGCAGAGAGAGAAGAATTCGAGGAATCTAATGATGACTTTGTTCTTTGAGATTAAATGAAATAGTGCTGAGCTATAAGGCTAGGCATTTTCATTAATCCCAGTGTATGTAAGGGGAAGAGGCGGGTGGATCCAAGTTCTAGGCCACTATAAACTATTCTTTAGAAGATACTTATCTGGTTTTTATTTGTTTGTGTGTTTATGTGCATGCATAGAGGCCAGGAGAGGGTGTCAGATCCCTGGAGCTGGAGTATTGGGCAGTTGTGAGCTGCTTGATCTGGGTGCTAGGAGCAAAACTACAGTTCTCTGTAGGAGCAGCAAGCACTCTTCATCATTGAGTCATCTCTCTTGTCTTAAGGCTCTGTCTCCCAGAAGCTTCCAGAACAGGGCTTAACCTGTGGAGAACACCCAGCACACGCCCTTGTGGCTCCAAAGCTGTTGTCCATGTGCCCTTATGTTTGGCTTTTACTGAAAAGAAGGAAGCCAGGCTCACCATCATTCCCATGATTACATGAGGGGTCATGCAGAACCCCAATAAAAATCTACACCCATCTCTCTTGAGCCCTAGAGATGCCAGAGACTTTGGTTGAGAGTGGAATTTGGCTCTGTTGCTGATTGAGGATAAACAATACTGGTCTGGACAAGTAAGATCCAGGGAGGTGAAGGGCCAGCCCTCAGTCATTCCCTGGTGCTGTTTGCAGCCACGCCAACTTTCTCTGTTAGCTTTTGGACTGTAGGGATTAAATTCTCTTCTCACCCTTCCCTGTCACCTCTCCCCAGGAGACAGTTTGACAACCAAACCTTCCCCTTTCAGAACAAAACAAACTTCAAACAAGCTGGCACCACCATCTCCTCCTTCACAAACTGAAGCTTACCACGATGGGTGGGGAGATGCCTCTGCTTCCGTGGAGAGGTCATGGTGTTGCCTGTAAACACCAGCACATGATCATCTTAGCTTCTAAGGTTTTAGATGTCCCTGATTTTAACCGCAGGGCCAGCCGAGATGCTCAGATAAAGCATGTAATGTAAGCAGAGCAGCTGCTGCTTACATTGTTTACTTTTACTTGGTTATTTTTCTTTTTACAAAAGTTTATTATTTACACACACACACACACACTCTCAACTTTGATCACATCTTCTGTATTTCTTCCCCTTGCATCGAGTCTCATCTTTCTCCAAACTATTTCCCTTTTACTTTTCATGTCTTTGTGTGTGTAAGTGTGAGTATGTGAATGTGTATGTGTGTGAGTATGTGAATGTATATGTGTGTGAGTATGTGAATGTGTGGGTGTATGTGAGTGTGTGTGAGTATGTGAATGTGTGAGTGTATGTGAGTGTGTGTGAGTATGTGAGAGTATGTGAGTGTGCGTATGTGAGTGTGCGTGAGTATGTGAGTGTGTGTGAGTATGTGAGTGTGTGAGTGTCAGTATGTTGTGAGTATGTGAGTGTGTGTGTATGTGAATGTGTGTGTGAATGCGTTGTATGTTGCATGAGTGTGTCTTATGATTGTGTATGTGTTGTGTGCGTGTGTGTGCATGTGTGTGAGACTCTGCATTCAATCAGGATTTCTTATTTGAGCATGGGTGGGGAGCTATTCACTTGGGTATAGACAATTCATCAGAAACTGCTTTGAGGCTCCTGTAGCTCCTGGGGGGGGGCGGGATCTTATGACCCCGCCCCATCCATGATGGACTGTTGACAGGCCCAATCATATGCCAGTCTAGAGTTCATGCGTGCAGCACTTATATCATACGCAGAAGTTCTTACATTCTTTCCAACTCCTCCTTCATGTTGTTCATGCTCAGGCTTTTGAGGGTGTCAGGGTTGGGCTGGTGAGGGTGAGGGGGGATAGATTTAGGGCTGAACACTGAACGGCCACCCATTCTCAGTACTTTGGCTAGTTGTGAATCTCTGCACATTTTTTTCTCATTAGCATATATTCATTGCATCAGATGATGGGGCTCATTATGACATTAAAAATGTTTACAGAAAAATGTTTGCTTATTTTTATATGCACCATGTGGGTCCTGGTGCTTGAGGAGGCCAGGAGAGAGAGTCGGAGCCCCTGGAATTGGAGCTGCAAACAACTGGGAGCCACAAAGTGGGTGCTGGGAACCAAATCTGGGACCTCTACAAGAGGAATGAACTGTGTGTGTCTCTAGCACCTGGGATATACTCTCTCTTTCTCTTTTTTAAAAATAGCTATCAGATCACTTGGTTTCTTTATCCCGACATCGCCAAACACACTAGGGGATCAGACCTTTTTAGCTCCATTACAACCACACGGGACTATTGCTGCGGGATGGTCTTTCTGTATGCAGTGACTATGTATTGCTCTCATTGGTTGATAAATAAGGCTATTTTGGCCAATAGCCAGGCAGAATAAGGTTAGGCAGCACATTTAAACTAATGCTAGAGATGAAGAAGGGCAGAGCTGTGAGCAAACTCTGAGAGCTGAGACGGAACCGGTAAGCCACTGGCTACGTGGAGAGACATAGATTAATAGAAACGGGTTAATTTAAATGTGCGAGTTAGCTAGTAATAAGCCTGAGCCATCAGCCAAACATTTATAATTAATATAAGCCTCTGAGTGATTATTTAAAAAATGGCTGTAGGACAGACATTTGCTTGTTTATAGACTACCACTGTGTATATGTACCACTAGATGTGAGGACTGGCTTTAACTGTCAGCTTCCCACAATCCAGAAACAGCTGGCAAGAGAGTCTCAAAGAAGGATTGTCTGTGTTTGAGCTGGCCTGTGGGGCATGTCTGTAGAAATTGTCTTCAGTTAATGTATGTAGGAAGCCTAGTCTACTGTGGGCAGCATCATTCCTTAGGCAAGTGGCCCTAAACTTTATGGTAGTGGGGAAAATACAGCTTAGCACAGGCAAGCAAGTGGGCATGAGTGCATGCATTTCTATCTGCTCTTGACTGTGCTTGTGATGTGACCAGGTCTTCTAAGTTGCTGCCACATTGGACTTCTGTGCAACAATGGACTGTAACCTGGGACCATACGAGCTGAAACAACCCCTTTTCTCTCCAAAGCTAACTTTTTCCAGAGCGTTTGATCATTGGCAACGTAAACTGGATTAGCACACAGGTCTTTCAAATCCTTGCTGAGTAACCAAACAACCATTTAACTATTCTAGTCCCTAGACTGCAGCAAAAGAAGCTGCCTTTTCTTTTTTGTATGTGTGTGCCTTGGCTTGTCTCAGCCCAAAGTCACTGCTAGTGCTTTAACACTAAGTAGTGCCCTGGACTCAGGTTTGCATAAATTCTAATTTCATCTAAGTGGGGGCCTGGGAAGCAAGGGGTTGGAGATGGAGGAAATGCAGGTGTCTGTAGTCTCCCAAGGCTCTTTGAATAACCCATAATAAACTCATTTACTTAGCTTGTCCCAGGTGAAGGGAAAATGAAATGTCAATTTTTACATCTCTCGTTCTCTCTCTCTCTCTCAAAAAAAAGGAGAGAGCTTTGTCAATGAAATGTCATTATATGGTACACAGTGATTGCGAAAACATTGAAGTAAAATGGTAAAATCTAGATGATGATTTACTATAGAATTCTTTCAACAAACAGTTTGTCACATCGCTACTTTGTCATAATATGATATGGGGAGAGGAAAATGCCTGTATAGCTCTTAAGGGGATAGCTGACTTTTTCAGATGTCACTGGCTGGGAGTTATCTAACATGAGGTGTCACTGGACTCTGGCAGGAGGGTGTGACAGAGTTTGACAAAGACTTTCTCTCCAGAGTCCTGAAATTAGCTCTTCCATCAGCTTGAGTGGCAGAAATCGAAATCCAGAGAGGATAAGCAGGAATCCTGTGGGACAGGTCAAAGTGGACATACTGTATTCAGGCTTTATTGTTACTATGTATTATATATGTGTGTGTGTGTGTGTGTGTGTGTGTGGTGATATATTACATATTTAATAAAACGTAAGATATCAAGAGATCAACACACAGTTAAAAATTAGACAAACATAGATCAAGAAGTTCTTGAGCTTTGAGTACAAGGTCAAACAGCTGGGCTTCAATGGCACACACCTTAATCCCAACACCGGAAAAAGCTGAGAGTAGTGACCTCTGCCTTGAATCCCATAACTCCAAAAACAGAGATCTTTCTATGTTTCTGTGAGTTCAAGGCTGACTACCAAATAAAATAGCTCACACCTTTAATCCTAACTTAAAGGAGATACAGTTGGGCTTGAAGAGTATTTAAGACAGGCTTAAAAAACAAAAAACAAAAAAAAAACAATTAAAATCCACCAGGAGCAAGGCTGAAAAAGCTAAAAGATAGCTAAGTAAAATTTGACTGTAGGATTTCCTCTGTCTAATATTTCAGCTTTTCCCCAATATCTGACTCTAAGTCTCTTTCATTACAATCAAAATTCATGCTACCTATGTGTATGTATAATATGCTGTCATATATGTATTTGAGATCATATCTCTTATAACACAGCATGGCCTCACATTCCTAATCCTCAGCCTCAGGTTCCTGAGTGCCACAGCACAGTGGTATGCACACATACACACAACTAAAAGCATTCTTTTTTTTCTGAATAGAGATCTCATTATGTAGCCCTGGGTGGCATTTGATGTCAGCATATAGGAGGGCAGAGACAGTCAGGCCAGCTTGGTCTATACAGTAAATTCCAGGCCAGCCAGGGCTACACAGTGATAGCTTGATTCAAGACAAGATCAAAAATAAAAGAAGCCGGGCATTGGTGAGGCACACCTTTAATCCCAGCACTCAGGAGGCAAAGGGAGGTGATCTTTGAGTTTGAGATCAGCCTGGTTTACAGAGTGAGTTCTAGAACAGCCAGGAATACATAGAGAAACTCTGTCTCCCAAAACAAGAAGGAGGAAGAGGAGGAGGAGGAGGAGGAGGAAGAGGAGGCGGAGGAGGAGGAGGAGAAAAGAGGAAAATCAGAAGGAAAGGGGAGTTTGTTGGGAAGAAAGGGAGTGGGAGTAAGAGAGGATACTAGAGGGTGAATTTAATCAATATACATTATGCAAATGTATGAAATTATCAAAGAAATGAATGACAACAAATTGAGGAAGGCAGAGGGCTTTCCTCTGGTGCTCTGAACACAGCGGAAAACTGCCAGAGCACTTGTTATCCTTCTGCTTGTTAAGGAACTTCTGTGAGCCTGGCTCTGCCAGCCTCTCAATCCTCTCTACTCAGCCAGTGGGAAATGGAAGCCACCATCACAGAGCTGAAAACAGAACATGTTTATGAGCCGTGATGAGACACACGGGCCCCAGGGAGTCAAGGACTTCACCCGTGGTTGTATTTATTGCTAGTAGAATTGGAGATGGCAGTGAAAAGTCAGGCCGAGGTGATGTAACTCTGGGCACAGTCCCATTCTTCTTGCCTTTAAGACTTAGCGTGCTTTCTTTTTTCCTCCTCCTCCTCCTTTTCTTCTGGGTTTATCTTATCTTTGATTATGATTATTTGCATGTGTGTCTCAGTGTGTCGAGCTGCTTCTGGCCTGCAGAACGACGAGTCACCACACGCACGATTCTTCTCGGATCACACTTTATTGGAGTACAGCTCAGTTGTGAAATGGTGGAAAGAAGACCCCCGAGCCTGAGATTCAGACTGCTTATATAGGGAAGCCTGGCGCGTGATTGGTGCCCATCACAGTGCCTCATTAACATATGGCTGGTGATTGGTTCAAAGTAATACTCATTAGCATATGGCTGGTGATTGGCCCAAAATAATGGCTCATTAGCATATTTGAGGATCGCATCGGATAGGTCCTTTCTCAGTGCCTAATTAGCATCAGCACATCGGATTGGTCACTGCTTGATGCCTAATTAGCATAAGCGGCAATAGAATGTTCCAACAAGTTGTGCAAAGGCAAACCGTGCCCTACATCTCAGTGTGGCTTTGGATCCCCTGGAGCTCGAGTTACTTGCTTGTATCTGAGAGTTGCTCATGTGGGTGCTGGAAACTGAATTAAGACCTCTTGGAAGAGCAGTATAGGTTCTTAATTGCCGAGCCATTTCTCCAGTCCCGAGACTTAGTTTTCTCACCTATACAAAAGTGATAACAGTAATTGTAGATACCAGGACCCTGTATGCTGAGGCAGGAGGATCATGAGTTTGCAGCCGGCCTAGGCTATGTAGCAAGACTCAGTTTTACAAACACAAACCACACTGAACAACAGAAAACTCCAACAAGAGCTGACTCGGGATATGGCAGCTGCTCTTGATGTCCTGAAAGAAAAAAAGAAAGAAAGGCAAATTCTGTTTTGAAAGTCTAACATTGCAAGAATCTTTTATATTATTATTGCAGTCTGAAAACTAAGCACAGCTTAATTGAGAATTACAGAAGATGTTATGTTCTTGCTATTCTTTTTTTACTTTTAAAATTTTATGTATTTATTTTATCTTCCCTTTTTATTATATAAACTGATGGGTTTCGTTCAGGCATTTTCATATTATTTTGTTTTGAGGCTTTATTTATTTATTTATGGAGACAGGGTCTCTCTATCTACCCAGGAACTCACTATGTAGACCAGGCTGGCCTTGAACTCATGGGAATCCTCCTGCACCTGCTTCTGAAGTGCTGGGGTTAGAGGTGTGCACCACCACACCCTATCCAGAGATGAATTTATATTTTATGTGTATGGGTGTTTTGTCTTCAATGTATCTAAGTGCCCATAGAGACCAGAAGAGGGTGTTGAATCCCCTAGTACTGAAATTACAGACCGTTGTGAGCCCCATGTAGGTGCTGGGAATCGAACCCAGGTCCTCTGCAAGAGCAGCTGGTGCTCTTAATCACTGAGCCATCTCTCCAGCCTGTTTTTGCTAAAACTCTTCCCTAATCCCCTTACCCCTCCCACTGGCTCTCTTTCTGCCCCCATTATTCCCCAGTGCCCCCTTTAATCTTCTTTTTTCCTTCTCTTCTTTATTCCTTAAGGCCTCTTTTCCTTTTATTGTTCCTTTTCTAGGTTTGTGTTCTACACCAGCCCAACAAATAAATGAAAATTAAAATCTAGGATATGAGATAGTATTTATTTGTCTTTGTGGGTCTGGAATGTTTTGCTTCATGTGATAATTTTCATCTACACTCATTTTCTGGAAAGGTCATGACTCTTAAAAAAGTTTTACTTTATGCGAAAACCATTATATTTATCTAAATTTTTATTATATTCTTTTATGTATGTGCACATATGTATTATAGCACACATGTGGTGGTCCGAGGGCAGCTCATGGGAGATGTATCTCTTTCACCATGCAGTTTGCAGGAATGGAACCCAGGTCATCAGGCTTGGTGGCAAAGTGCTTTTACCACTTGAGCCAATTTGCAAGCTCAGCCAGTGATCCCAACAGTTCAGGTTTTGATTAGATTTTAAATTTCCGATGCAGAAAGGCCTCTGCATCCACAGTCTTCAGACACGGCCTAGAAGATGATTTCAGGTAAAGTTCTCTGTGCAAACCGTGAAGAGTGAATTTGGATCTCCCAGAACCCAGGGAAAGATTGGGTATGCTGGGCAGCCACTAGCAATCCAAATGCTCAAAAGGTAGAGGAGACAGGGGATCCCAGAGCAAGCTGGATAGCTAGACTATCTAAATAGATGCTAGGCCTTGCTTGAAGTGGAGAGTGATCAGGACGGAGTGATGACTCAGCAGTTAAGAGCTCTTCAGGACTGGAGTCCAGTTTCCAGCATCCATATCGGGCAGCTCACACACTCCTGTAACTAGAGCTCTGGGGGATCTGGTGCCTTCTTCTGGTATCTGCATATATGTACCCATATGTGGAGTAAACACACACGCATGCACACACACCATAAATAAAAAATAAAAATCTTAAAAAAAAAATCAGAGCATGATTAAGAAAGAGACCGAATGTCAACTCCTGGCTTCGATGTGCATGCACACACACACACACACACCTACACTTATGCCCATGCATTCCCCCCCACCATACATACACGTGCAGAAAAAGAAAAGAAGGTGCAGGTGGTCCATCTGGAGTATTTGTTGACTTCTGATCTTATTAAGAAAAATAAGACATGGGTCTCATGTTTCTCAACACCTTCCACCCCACCCCAGCTTGCTAGAAGACAGCTAACAATGTCTAAGCTTATGTCTGAAACCTGAGATCCGTGGTTTGTTATGAAACAGGCGGTGGTGTTATGGAGTTTGAATTTCTTCCTGCTTGGCCTCAGTGGAATAGGGCAAGGAGGCAGTGGAGGGGGGTGGTGCATGAGTGTTGGGGAAGCAGAGGGCGGGGCTGGGGAGACGGATCTAGACTGATCTGTGCTGGGCTCTTGTCAAATGAACTAGGGTGAGGAGCATGGGCCCACAGGGAGGCTTGTATCATGGCAACAGGGAAGAATGGGGTGGGAGGTGAAGGAGACTGAGAGAGAGAGCCAGGAGTAAGATATAGCTCTCAAGGTAGACAGACCCCCAGGACACACTCCCTTCTAAAATGTGCCATTTTCTAAGTTTCTATCTTTTCCAAACGGCCCATCAGATTATGAATTCATTGATGAATTAACCCACGAATGAGGTCTAAGTTCAGTGAACCTGTCACTTCCCATAGGTCCACCTTTGATCCTTACTGTCTTGAGGAACAAGACTTTTTCCTTACTTTTAAAACATGTTAACTACACATAAAACATATTAACTACACATCAAGTGGCTTTATTATATTTCATTTAACAAGTTAAAAATCATTTTTACTTTATGTGTATGAGTATTCTGCTCCTGTGTTTATCTGTGTACCACACGTGTACCTGGGTACATGGAAGCCAGAAGAGGGCACGGGCACTGGATTCCCCTAAGGCTGGAGTTATTGTTATGAGCCACCATGTGGGTGCTGGGAATTGAACCCAGGTCCTCTGGAAGAACTGACTGTGCTCTAGCTACTGAGCCATCTCTCCAGCAGTTCTTGCCTCTCATGATTATTACTTTGCTGGCTGTGGTAGTTGCAGAGACCACTCCCTCAGTTCTAAGCTAATATTCTTTATCTATATCCAGCACCAATCATTTTCAATTGCTGGGTACATCTACATTTATTATGGAATATAGTCAAACTATGTCAAAATGCACTTCTTTTTTATTTTTTTGAGGCATGTTTTCTGGCTATCCTGGAATTCTCTATAGACCAGTCTGACCTCAAACTTGCAGAGATCTGCTTGCCTCTGCCTCCTGAGTACTGGGATTAAAGGCATTTACCACCATGACTGGCTAAAATGCATTTCTTTTTGAGCATTGTAAGAATGTTTTGTGAGCTGGGCATAGTGGAACACGCAATCTCAGTAATCAGGAAATGGAAGCATGAGAATTTCAGGTTTGAGACCATCCTGGGCTATGTGGTGAGAAGAGGAAGAGGAAGGAGAGGAAGAAAGTCAGGATGAAGAAGAGGATGATGAGGATGATGATGGGGAGAGGAAGAGGAGGAAGAAGGTGAGGAGGAGGTAGCTTTGCAAGACTCTGGAAATAGGTCATCTCGTACCTTCATTTCATTGCTGTGGCTGTGTTAAAAAAGTAACTTAAGGGGGAAATGTTTACATGTTTATTTTTAAGTCCACAGTTCTAGGTTACAGTCCATTACTTCAGGGATGTCACAGTATCAGGGGCTTCTGGTCACATCACATCCACAGTCAAGAACAGAAAGCAATAAATGTAGGCATAGAGCTCAGCTGACTTTCTCTCCTCTTAGAAGCTTCAGGGCCCCACACTAGACAATGGTGCCTCCGACCTTCAGCTGGGTCTTTCCACATTAGCACAGTCACACAGGCATGTTATCAGTCAATTCTTCCCATGTGATTAATCATGATGATTAACTGTCATGACAAGCTGACAGTTAAAACTGCCCGTCATGGGGCTGGAGAGATGGCTCAGCGGTTAAGAGCACTGTCTGCTCTTCCAGAGGACCCGGGTTCGATTCCCAGCACCCACATAGCAGCTAACAACTGTCTGTAGTTCCAGTTCCAGGCAAACACCAAGGCAAATAAATAATAAAGTTTTTTTTTTAAAAAAAAAAAAAACTGCCCGTCACATCTTATAACTTAGACATAACGGTAGCAGCACCCCACAGCGCCTCGAGCATGCATGGGGAAACACAGACTCTTTCTAGCTTGTGAGGGCCCTGAGAGGATTGCAGGACTCTCCCTACTCTTGGGAGTTCCCCATACACACGTGTTGAGCAGCCTAGGCATGAGTCTAGCCTTCTTCAAGAATCTGAGCTCTCAGGTGTTGGTAGCTCTTTTTGGCCTTCCTGAACCCTAAGTCAGTATTCTCTGCTGAGTCCCATTAAATTTCCAAAAGTCTGTATTATTTCTCTAGTTGTTTCATGCGGGGATGAAAATTCTATGTCTGTGCTTAGTGTTTGGCCCTAAATGGAATGTACATATCGCAACACTCACCAAAGGGTTCAGGAATGGGCACAGAGGAGGGAGGGAAGGATGGTCAGAGCCTGTGGTGGTAGAGATCACCAGCGGGAAGCAGTGTTGGTCAGACTCAACAGAGCAGTTATACCCATGAACTCACCATGATTGTGACAACATGTGGAAGACACACCCAAGCTTAAGCTACACAAATCCCAGCGCAAAGATGAGAAGGTGGCCACAGAGTCCCTCCACTCACTGAGGAGCTGTTGGCATTTGATACCTGCTGGGATGTGATATGACCTCTGGAGGCCGCTCACATACCAGGGAAGGTCCAATGCCCAAGAGTAGCTGGGCAATACAAACTGAATTCAATGGAGTAAAAAAGGCTAAGAAAACAGATTGTTGGGTGGAGAGGGATGTAACTATGCTCAAAAAACATTTATGTACTTCTCAAAAATTTAATAAAAATATTGTTAAAGCTCCAGTATTTGTTAATGTATCTTTCTCAGAAGGATAATTGTAGGAAATGTAGTTTAAGTGGTTGATATAATTAACTATTTTCCTTTAATTGGGACCTAGCATGATGTGGTGTAGAGAATACACACACACACACACACATACATCTATCTGTCTGTCTATCTATCTGTTTATATCTGTTTATCTATCTATCTATCTATCTACCTACCTACCATTTACCCTTGGTAATTCCACACATAATCACAGTATATTTAGATCATATCCATCCACACTGCTCACTCCATCCTGCATCTCTCTCCTGATCTCATGCCTTCTTTTTATTTTTGAATGATTTATTTTATTTGAATCACATACATTTGTATGTGTGCAGCTGTAGAAGGCCCAGGAGGCCAGAAGGGGGCAGTCAATCTCCTGGAGCTGGAGTTACAGGCCATGTGAGCTGCCTGTCAAACTCAGCTCAGCGAGAGCAGTGAGTTTTTAACTGCTGAGCCATCTCTCCAGCACCCTTCATCTTAAAAAACATCACCGAGCACAGTTAGCATTGTCTGCATGTGCACAGGTGTAAGACCATCTACTGCAGCATGGGTGTCTAACCAGGGCCATGCTGTTGAACATAATTGAGCCTTCTTAGCAGCTAACACCTAGGGCTGGGTTTCGTGAGCTAATCCCCTGATTGAGTGTGGCTGCCTTGATGCGGTTAGAAGGTGCTTTGATGTCCTCAGTGTAATGTTCTTATTATGTCCAGAACTTACTATTTTTCAGATATTCTCATCAAATTCTCAGTCTTACAATATTTCTCCTGTTTCTTCTGGGATGTTCTTTGAGCCTTGGGAAAGGGGTTTGAGCATGATATAGCTATTCCAGTTAGGGCTAAACACCCCACTGTCAGTTTGTCTCTGTACTATGACCATTTGTGAGTCTCTATATTAACTACCATTTAATGCATAAAAACAGTTCTCTACTGAGGGGTAAGAGATGCATTTATCTATGGCTATAGGAATAAGATTTTGGAAAATGATTTTATACAATGCACCTTTAGCAAAATATTAGTAGTAGGTTATCCCTTAGGGCCTGTGGGCTTCCCAGTCAAAGATTCTTGGCCAGGTTCATAGCACCAGGCATAGATTTTCTCTCACAGAACGTGTCTTAAGTTCAATTAGAAGGCAGTTGATTACCCCCATAACATTCATGTCGTTACTGCAACAATGGGTGCAATATCTTGCTTGGTCAACTGCACAGTTCACAGCTACTGAAAGCTACTTATGACTTTTTACCCTCAGCAGCCCATAGAGCACCTTCTAGTACTTTGAAACTCAGCAAGAAGTAAGCCCAGGTCAATACCAGCCACATAGTGGCCATTATAAACAACACTCTGATTTCAAGTCTTATTGTCAAATGCAGTAACATTACATGATAACTGTTTCTTTCCCTACGAGATAAACATCTTGGGTTTTGAATTCTTAAACTCTAGACTGAGAATAGGAAGAAGATGAGGGACTGACGTATGTGTATGTATGTGTGTTAGGAAGAGTGATTATACACTACAATGAACAAGAAGTCATTACCTGATATCCTTCCAAAAGAACACGAAATGTTCACTATTGGTGTAGACAGAGTTGAGCATGAGCCCAGAAGTTTGCATTCAGGAAGCTGAGAAGGTGGCTGTTACAGGATCAAATCTGCTCCTAGATCTTCCAACATGAGCATCAGGAGGAATGTGCTGTTAGTGATAGGGAGCTGGGATTATTCTTAGCTCATCCATGTAGGCTTGGGAGACACCGCTGGCCAGGTCATCAGAGTTGCATGTTAACTCAGAGGCATGTCAGGTTAGCAGGTTTTGTGGGGGCACATATTGAAAGAATTCTAGACCTCTGGACTATGAGACAGGCAAGGAGGAGGGTTAAAGGGCAGCTACAAACATAGGAAGCTGTTTGTGGGGTTGAGGTAGAGAGGGGATGAGTGAGTACAACCTATCAAATTCTGCTTTCTGGTCAGTGCCAAGGTTGCGGTCTGATCTGGGCTCCCGCTGACCCCTCTGCTCTCTTGAATAAGGAGGAGGAAGCAGCTGGGAGAATTTCTTTTTCAATGCATGTTAGGAGCAAAGATCCTGAGTGTCTAGACTAGTTTTAATCATGGTCTAAGGGAGGATACCATATCAGAAGGACACAGGGAATTGGGAGACAGGGAGGTGCTCATGGCTTGTTGCTTTCCATGCCAAAGGGCAGGCAGCCCAGCATCTCCCTTCAAACTGGAGATTATTTGGGTCCACAGTGTCCTAGGACATCTAGGATAAGATATTTGTGAACTCAGGAAATCCTTTCCCTTTGCTGACCCCAGAGTCCCATGTGGCTGGGTGGATGTTATTGGATGAACAGTGAGAAACGTGACTGAGGCTAGGGTTAGCAGCTTAATCTCATCCAGATGTTGTGGTGTGACCCTGAGCCCTATGGGACCACTGACAACATCTTCTTTCAGTGGAGCATGTATTAGTGATGTAACGGAGGTTACCAACAACAGAGGTGCTCAGTACACAGCAGCTGCTTTCTTTTCCAGGCTGGTGGGGTTCATCAACATGAAGCTGGCAGAGCTTGTCTTCATGGTCTCTCCTGGCCTTCACTCCTCTAGCCTGACTGTCAAAGTCTCTCCTTTTGGAAGAGGAGAGAGGAAAGAGTGAGTATCTCAAGGCAGACATACTCCCTGTCACCCCTCATGCAGCCAAGGCCGCCTCACTGCAGCTGAGGGCAGGAAGCTTTTCTTCCCAATGGACACACGGGACTCGGGAGAGGAATTCGAGAGGACGGAGGCCATGCAGGTGTGGGAACGGGGAAGAGAGGGAAATGGAAGGCTGTGGGGAATACAGTAACATGCATGGTATGGATGGCCTCGAGTGACAGGAAAGGTCTTCATGAACCAGAGACTATGTTCATCTAATTACACTGACTCCCAGAATCTAGAGCTGGGGAGATCCTGGCAGCTGACAGCTACTGGGAAAAAGAGGGCTGTTTTCCCTGGGAGGCTGCTCTCCGAGGTCCACCATGCTCCAAGGAATACCCACCATCCTAGAGGAAATGGGAGGCCCCAAGTGGGTGGGGATGCCTTAGAGGTTAAGGACACTTGTGGTCCTAGAAGAGGACCTGGGTTCCTCTCTCAGCATCCACATGGTGGCTCACAAGTGTCTGCCATCCTCTCCCAGGGGATGCAGCTCCCTCTGGTGACCTCAGTGGGCACCAGGAATGTACATGGTGTGTATTCACACTTGCAGGCAGAATACTCACACATGTAAGAGAAGATGCAGCATGTTAAAAGGGACTCAGCTGAATGGGTACGAGAGCTGGGGTGGATCTAGATGTTTGGGAGAAAAATAAATAAGATAAACATGTGAAAGTCTCAAAGAACCGAAACAGAAATAGGAACATAAAGAATATGAAGAAAAATAAAGACTGATAATAAGAAGTAAATAATGATGTAAACAGTGAAGCCATGAGAGCTAAAGAGAGAAGCAGGGCATGGAC
>PVIH01021208.1:0-30347 GCA_004025045.1 Sigmodon hispidus | reverse complement strand
CCACCTGCCACCCAGCCACACAGCCACCCAGCCAGCCATGAAGTAAGAGTGACAGTAAGATGTTCAGAAGAGAACACAGTATAAAAGATAATTCAAGAAAAGCTGGCTAGAAATAAGCCAAGCAAAAGCCAGACTTTTATAAGTAAGAATAAGCCTCTGTGTGTGATTTGTTTGGAAGCTGGGTGGTGGGCCACCCAAAAGAGTAAAAAGAGCAAAGAGAAAAACCAGCAACATTTAAATGTGGTGATATTTTGTTTGTGCTCTAACAAATAAGACTTGCCTGAAGACCAGAGGGCAGAGCTAGCCACTAGTTAGCCATGAAGCCCAGGCACACACCTTTATCCCAGCACTTAGGAGGAAATCAGAAGTTCAAGATTACCCTGGGCTACAGGAAACTGATCTAGTCTAAAAGAGAAACAGAGCCAGGTGGTGGAGGCTCACACTTTTATCTCATGCCTTTGATCCCAGCACTTGGGAAGTGGAGACAGAAAGTAATATGGCTGGGAAGAGAGAGGACTATAAATCGGAGGATACGGGCGCTCAGGCCCTTCCATCTACGGAGTCATAGAGGTAAGAGGTGGTTGGGGCTGTCACCTTTGTCTCTAATCTTTCAGCATTTACCCCATTATCTAGCTCCTGGTTTTCATTAAGACCAATTAGAATCTGTGCTACAGCCAGCATCTTCCTGGAGACTAAAAACAATGACAGATTCTGTTTTAGTCTTTGAAGTCTCAGGAAAAGGGACAAGAATAAGACAGAGAAACAAGGAAGATGTCAGCTTTTAAAACATGACCCACACAAGCTAAACTGTGAGAATTATTCTCTGAACAATAAAAATAAAGGCCATAAAATCTACTATGAACGAAAGGAACATATTTAAAATTTATATGCAAAATTACTAAGTTCACAGTTAAATTATTTTTTAAAAGAGAACAGTTTATATTTCCCAGGGTTAAGATTCTTCAAGAGGTAGAACATGAATAAAACAGGTAAGAATTGTAGAGAAAAAAAATATACCAGAATAAGGCAGAAAATTAATTGTATGTAATAGTAGACTACTATTTGTTATTCTGTTTTGTTTTTTTTTTTAAACAAAATTTAGACAAGATATCAATATATAGCCCAGGATGGCCCAGAAGTTGCAGCAATCAGTCTTTCTACCCTGCATCTAAGTAGGGGTGGTGGGACTATAGCTGTGTGTCACTACTACTGACTACATATACCATTAGAGCAATAATGCACATCTTCAATAAATGAACTGTATCTTCCCATTGCTTCCCAGCACACACTGGGAGGGAGAATCCCATCCTGGGAAGGTAACACCAAGTTTTACACAAACTGTATTTCATTCCTTGAGATGCTGGTCTCACTATGTCACCAAGGTTGGCTCAAGATCCTGGAGCTCAAGAATTCCTGACTCAGCTCCTGAACAGCTGAGATCACAAGCCATACCACTATTGTGCCTAGCTTCATTAGTTACATGCTATTTCAAAGTGTCAAGGCTAGTGGTTTTTATTAAAAATTTCTATAAGGAGCTGGAGAGCTGGCTCAGCAGTTAGGAGGAGCTCATACTGCTCTTGCAGAGGACTTGGGTTTGGTTTCCAGCATCCACATTTGGAGGCTCATCACTGCCTTTAACTCTAGCTCTAGGGAAATCTAATTGCCCCCCCCCACACGACCTTCACAGGCACATGAACTCACTCCACACAGACATTCATTCCTACACCAATAAAACTAAAAACAGGGCAGGAGAGATGGCCCAGTGGATGGAGATGCCTGCCACCATGCCTGATAACTTGAATTAGACCCCCAAGACCCACATGTCCAGAGGAGAACTGATGCTCTAAAGCTGTCTTCTGACCTCTACCCATGCACCAAACACACAAAGAAAATGTAATCATTTCTAAAGCTCTGCATAAAAAATTAAAATAAATCTTTAAAACTACTGAGTAATACTCACAAGCTGGGACACAATAAGGAAAACATCCTGAAGCAAGAGACTGTAGCCACAAAATTCATTTTTAATATTCAAACAACTTGTGATCTTCTGCCAGCCCCTCCCTGATCACCATGTCTACCAGGACTCATATCACGCACTAGAAATGCAACAATAAGCAGGCAGGAAAGAAAACCCTGTCCTCTTGGCCAGGCTTTGGTTTCAGGTCTCCTAAACTATCTGAGCTTCAGATTTTAAGATTTTAAAATGCAAAAAAAAATTCACAGGACTGACTTGAAAAGAATTTAATATACTTTGCCTAGTACATGGTATAATTTATTTATTTATTCATTCATTTATTTACTCATTTATTTTTCTATCTAATTTTCTGGTTTTTGAGACAGGGTTTCTCTGTCAACTCACTCTGTAGACCAGGCTGGTCTCAAACACACAGAGATACCCCTGCCTCTGCCTCTCAAGTGCTGGGATTAAGAGGGTACACCACCGCCACACTTGGCTCAAATTGTCACCCTTAAAGCTGGTACTGTACTTCAGGATGGCCTGAGGTCATTTTTGTCTCTAGTGACCCAAACTGTGAATACTTAAGGATTTCTGAGGAGGAGAAGAGAGTCTAAATTAATCTGTGAGCATCTGAGGGATCTTGGTATAAACTCTGATCCATGGGGGATTTGCTGGGTATCAAAAATATAAATAACTTTGATTTTTTTTTTTAACTTGGGGGTCATGTGTGCATACAGTAAACATAATTCAGAACCCTACACTATGTGAAGACAAAACATGGCAATGAATCCAGGAAGAAAAGCGGTTTTACCAACTGTTCTAAAGACTGTCAGGTTTCCCCGTTTCCTCCCCAGCTTAACCATTCACCAGAGAATATAGCCCTTTCAAAGGTCAAAGAGCACATGTGAGTGTCCTGGAATCAGCACACAGTGAACGAAACTTCCAGTTCCCTGCTCTGGCTTCCTGCTTTGATTATAAGCACCATGACTTCAGTACCTTTTCCCTTTCCCTCTTTGGGATTCCCTTAATTCTTCCAGGCTTAGTGCATGTTAACGAATTCATCACACTCACACACTCACACACACACACACACACACACACACACACACACACACACACAGGCTTTATTAACAGGAAAATCCTCCAGTGCCTTCCTGTCGGCCTTCACACACTCACTTTTATACCCATAAAGAGTAATGACTCTTCAGTGGTACCAGCACCCAGAGCTCAGTGCTAAAGGTGTGTTCATCCTTTCCTTTCAGTATTGCAAAACCAAGCAGCCAAGCAAGCCTAGTAACTGGGGCCTGGACATGGCACTTAGCATTGCAAGCAGGAGACCTGCCAAAGGGTAAGGAAGACCAGCAAACTACCTCTCCAGCGTCTGCACACTCCTTTGCTCTTCTGTGAAGTGCAGCCCATGTATCCTCATACCTAAAAACACAAAAGAAAGTTTAAAATGGAAATGTACATTGAAAGGAAACACATCTAGGTAAGTTTATAATATATTAAGGCTGCAGAAAAGTACTCCCCCCCAAAAAAAGTCACATTGTAGTGGGATTATGGTATTGCATTGTAAATAATTGTCTCACCTACTGGTTTAATAAAAATGCTGATTAGCCAAAGGCAGACAGGAAGTGTGGGTGGGCTACCAGAAAGAAAACTCTGGGAACAGAAAGAACAGAGCAGAGAGATGCCACAGAGACACCACGATGAGATGGCAGCAGACTCAGAAATGCTGCTGAGAAAAGGTTAAGCCTCATGGCTGAACAAGATGAGAATCATGGGTTGAATCAAGATGAAGGAGGTAGCAAATTCTATGCCTGGGCCCTAGGCCAATCAGTGTAAAATTAATATAAGCCTTTGTGTGATTATTTCAGGCTAGGTGGGGCTGAGAGTGGGGCTGAACCTGTAGGCTAGGCCCAAAAGTCCGGCCAGAAGCCTCAAACAGCACCACATCCATCACAAGAGAATAGAGGCAATCTGAAGAATAAAATACCCGGAGACCCTAATCACACAAACAGTTGAATTTTTGTTTTTAATGGAAAAGAATTTTTTCTTCTTTTTGGACAAAAGTCTCAATATGTAGAACTGGCTAGCACAGCTTGTTATATAGACCAAGCTGGCCTCAAACATCCAGTAACTGCCCTGCTTCTCAAGGCCTGGAATTACAGGTGTGGAAAACACCACCCTGAGATTATAAACACTTTGAAATTATTTACTTTTATCTGTAAGTGCTCGGCTCATGTGTTTGTGCACCACGTATGTTCCTGATGCCCAAGGAGGGCGGAGGAGGGTGGAGGAGGATGGAGAAGACGGAGAGGAAGGAGGAGAGAACAGAGGAAGACGGGGTAGCATGGAGGAGGATGGAGGAGGGTGGAGGAGGGTGGAGGAGGATGGAGGAGGGTGGAGGAGGGTGGAGGAAGATGGAGGAGGGCGGAGGAGGGCGGAGGAGGGCATCGGCCCCTCTGGGACTGGAGCTATGAGCTGTCTGTGGGTGCTCAAAATTCAACCTGGCTCCCCAGGAAGAACAAATGCTTCTAACCCCTGGTTCTCTCTCCAGTCCGGGAAAACTTTTCTTTACAGTAGAAATACAGCTAGTGACTTTAAAGACATCATGAAAGACACAGGCTTGTTATTGGGAAAGCACAGGAGAAGTAACTGTCAAGAAAGACTACTAATGGGTGTGAAACTCAAGAGAACCAGGGTATCCATAGAGTCTCAGAAGTGCTCGTTACAGAACGCTTACTAACCTGGAGGAAAACAGACAAAAGAAATAAGGCAGAGACTTTAACAAGTGACCAAGATTAATATCTACCACAGTAAGACACCCTCTGCCTCCTACCATGATGTATCAGGACACAGTTACTTTGGTATTTTTGAGAGAGGCACTAGGAAAAAGAAGATGGACAGTTTGCAACATAACTGACTGGTTTCAACAGCATCAAGGTCTTGAACCTCATTGGCAAGTCCAGACTAAAGGGAAAGTGTTGGGGATATGTGCACACTGTGTGAACATGTATTGCTGATTAGCGTAATGAAAAGCTGAATGGCCAACAGCTAGGAAGATGGTAGGCGGGACTTCTGGGGACAGAGAGGACTCTGGGAAGAAGAAAGGCAGAGTTGCCAGCCAGACACAGAGAGGAAACAAGAGGTGCCAGACAGGATAGAGCTAAAAGCCACACGGTAGAACGTAGGTCAATAAAAATGTTAGCTGAATTAAGTTATAAGAGCTAGTTAGGAACAAGCCTACGCTACAGGCCAAGCTTTCATAATTCATAAGAAGTCCCCCATGTATTGTTTGGGAGCTGCATAGCGGGACAGAGAAAGACTTGATACAGAAAAGGAGGCAGCATACCAACTAAATAGATAAAGACAAGGGTATCAGTAGCTGATAAAATGTGAATGAGTCTGTTGGCAGTAATATAGTTGCCAACATTAATTTCCTGTTTTGATCATTGTACTCTAGATATACAAAATGCTAACGCTGGGGAAAATTCTTGCTCTAATTTTGTACTATTTTCATAAAGTTGAAATCATCTCAAAATAAAATTTTCAATTTTAGTTATCACTATTGTTATTATTGTGTGTGGACATAAATGACTGGCACATATGCCATGGCTCATGTGTGGAGGTCAGAGGGCAACTTTGTGGAGTTGGTTTTCTTTCTACTTCTACATGAGTGCTGGAAACCAGACTCAGGTCACCAGGCTTACACAATAAGTACAGCTCAACCATCTAGCCCTCAAAATAAAAAGGTTTAAAATATCATTTCTGAACAAATATTATCTATATGGCTACTGATAGGAAACTTGATTTTCCATCTTATCTAAAATTTTACAAAAGTTATCACCCAAACAGACATATGTATTTCATGAATTCATGTTATTTCTCTTTATAGTTACTGAGGCACTTTTCTGTTGAAAGCCAGTCTGATAATCCCAGTGACTGCTGCAAGTATCGACATGTAATGAAAAGCACTGTACAATATTACATAATCAACACATTCCTACTGTCATTGCCAACTAACAGAAAGCTTGATGTTTTTCCTCTGGTGCATCTAACTGTAAGTATCAATTAAAATCAGCAAGCATTTATTGAATGCCAGCCACTGTTAGGCACCAGAGTTGCCAAGATGAATTATGCTTTTCCAGCTTCGTTGTCTCACTAATTAACACAGAGGACTTACTAAATGTCTGCCAAGTAAAGGAACGATCACGCTAATTTCAAATCCAAGACTTCACAGCAGACTGACCATCACCTTCTCCATCAACAGAAAAGAGCAAATTAAACACTACTTGCCATTTAAACTCCACATCCCCCTCCCATCCCCTCTTCCCCGGTGTGCACGGGCTTTTCTCCTTGTTTTTTATCACCCTCACACCAAATTGAGTTTATTGCTTTTCTGCTGACTCATTTCCTAAATAATAACACAGACTCACCCAAGGCCTTAATTTCTCTTCTTGCTGCTATGATAAAACCTGACAACAGCAACTCCCAGGGCAAAGGGTTTATTAGTTCACAATCAGCCCACCACATTCTGGGGAAATCAAGACTACAGTTCAAAGTTATTATCTGAATAACAAAGTCAGTTTGAAGCAGCTAGTCACATTACATCCAAAGTCAAGCACCAACCACAATAAATAAACAGGTGATGCTCAGCTTACTTTACACTTATATATCTAAGATTCCCTGCCAGGGGAATGGTGTCAACCATAGTGATTGTGTCTTCCCACATCACTTTACATAATCAGGACAATGTCCCCACAGACCAATGCCCACAGCCAACTTAATCTGGATAATCCCTCATTGAGACTTCTTTCCTGGGTGATTCTAGACCACCACACTCAACTGTAAATTTTTTCTTTGAGGCTATTACATTATTGGAACTGCTGACAAAAGGGAAGCAATCCATTGCAAAGACATATTACTTAGCTGTTCGTGGGTCTTAGCTGTCAGTTACAATGTTTAAAAATTCATTCCTGAGGGATCTACTGCTGGGGAATGGTGCCACTCTCAGTGGGCATGTCTTCCAACCTCAATTAATATAATCAAGACAGTGTCCTTACAGACACATCCACAGGCTGTGAGAGAAGACAATCCCTCAAAGGAAACATTATACACCTCATCACAAAGTCACTTTTAATACATGCATGACTACCACATTTTACTGATGTGAAGACCCTGACTAGAAATTCATTCAAATAGTTTGCTCCCTTATATCTTTAAGTTAATAATGGAAAAATAAAGCAAAAAGAAAAAGAAATAAAACAAAAAACCCATGTACACTCATAATGCAGTAATTCATTCAAAGAATTATTGAACACATTATATATCATAGCAGAAGCAGTGGAAGAGACCATAGGCAGATTAACATGTAAACAACTACCTTCTGTGCTGGACAAGGCAAACTGCTTTATAAAGCATTTAAGCTCTAAGGATTTGGGAGACTGATTCTTGGAAACCTATTATGTTTCAGAGAGCGACCAGTCACAACATTGGCCACTTAAAATCACTGCACTGTGTAGATGGAATTAGGCGGATCTCTGGGGCTCAATGGCCAGGTGGTCTAGCCTACTTGGCAAGTTCCAGGCCAGGGACCTACCCTGTCTCAAAAAAAGAATCAGGCAGGCACCTGAGGACACCTGCGGTTAAGCTCTGACCTCCACATACACTCACAAAGCTACGATCTACAGGACAGAGAAGAGAGATGAAAAGGGCCTATCTCCCACCCAGACTCCAAACCAGCCTCATGGCTGCCTAACTGACCACTTGATGTGGGTCCACCTGGTTTTATTAGAGTAACAGCTAGCCATGCCCACAGGCTCCAGTTCCCACAGCTGCGGCCATGAACTTGCTCCTTGAAGCAGCTTGTGTCTTGTTATTAAAACCTGTGCTCTAGTTACTAGGTACAGCTTCTGATCAGGGTGTAAACACAGAGGCAGCCACTATACAAATTCCTCATATTCACGCCAAAGAGACTCTAAGCAGATGTAAAAGGCCAGCATTTGGTTCTCACCATTTCTATTTCTTGTTCTTGTTCTTCTTCTTCCTCCTCCTCTTCCTCCTCCCTCCCTCCCCCCCCTCACTCAGTTAGGTACCAGCTATTTAAAGAGTAGACTAAAATTGACAAGGACAACCACATATATGGAAGAATTAATGTGACTGAGACAGGTTGGCACACCACACAGTGTTAGACGCTTGCTTAGCATAAGCCCCCAGACCCTGCCCCACTTGCACAAGTGTGTTTCTATGTAAATAAAACAGTGCATTAATGTTTTTTTAACCACACTTCTTTTCAAGTTCACTTATGCCCTGAACCCAACAAACACATGAAGGAAATTAGTACCAAATAAACATACATTTGTATTGTAATCTCAAACAAAGGGGGAAAGCCCTCTAGATTTCACAACTATAGAAAAAAAATACAATTATGAACTATAAACAGGCTATTGATGAAAAGAAATGAATACAGATCAGGAAAAGAAGCTGTCATCCCTATACACAACCTCCAGGTCACTAACATACAACACACAGACTTATTTCATAGCATTCCTGGTAGTACTGACATACTATAAAATTCACACTTCTAAGTGTATTCTCAACAAATCCACAAGACTGTACAATTACTACATTACCTCTAAACTATTTTCATCAATTAAAAAGAAGCCTCATACCTCCTGAACAGCAGTTACTACCTACTCTGCACTTCCCTACAGACACTGGTAATTACTCATCTATTGTCCCCAGAGTTTGATTCTTCTGGAGATTTTATATAGATGGACTGACAAAAATGTGCCCTTTTGTGCAGGATCCTTTAAGTTCTCATCCAAGTTTAAAGTATCAGTCTTTTATTTTTGTGACCAAATAACACTTTATTATATGGATACTTCATTGATGGACATTTATGCTGTTTCTACTTTTTAGTTATAGACACAACTATTACCTAATCAAGGTTCAGGTATAAGTTTTATATACACACAGATAAAGATATAGATATAAATATGAGAGCCCCTCTCATTATGTAGTACAGGCTGGCTTCAAACTCATTCATGATTCTCTTGCCTTGGCATCTAAGTGCTGGGATTACAGACATGTGCTATCACACCCAACTCAATATATATTCAATTTTCTTGAAGTTAAACTGCTGTTTTATATGCTAATTCTATATCTAAATTTCTGAGAAACTAAGAAATTATTTTCCAAAGTGGCTGCATCATTTTTTATGTCCACCAAGAATACATAAAAATGTTAATTTGAGCCAGGAATAGAAGCACACATTTTTAATCCCAGCAACTCAAGAGGCAGAGGCAAGCAGATCTCTGAGTTTGAGATCAGTCTGGTTTACACAGTGAGCTCTAAGACAGCCAGAGCTATGTAGAGAGACCCTGTCTTGGGTGTTAACTCGAACAGGCCCTGGGCACACCAGGTATGGTGCATCTTTCTGAATGAGATGCTAGCGCACAGGAAGTGGCTATGAGTGAAGTTCTTATCCACACTTCTCTAATGATGATGATGATACTGAACACTTCTCATGTTCTTATGGCCACTGGTGGATCCTCACTCTGAGAAATGTCTGTGCAAATCTTTTGTTTCTTCACTGGACCACATTTTGTTACTGAGTTATAAATGTTCTTACACATCGTGGATGCTGCTTCATCAGTCAAACAATATTCAGATATTTTCTTCTCCTGTGGGTCTTTATTTAGCTTTCTTTGTGGTGTTGGGATGAAAACAGCTGCTTGATTTTGATTATGTCTAATTTATCAATGTGTTTCATTTTGTTGCATGTCTGAGAAGAGCCACATATTATTTGAGGTCAAAAAAATGGGTTGGGAAATAAGTGATATAAGATTCACAGAGTGCTTTTCTAAAATGCACAAAGCCCTGCGTTTGATCCCTAGCACCACAGAAACCAGACTTGGTAGCACATGCCTGTAATACTAGCCTCAAGTGGAGGCAGGAAGATCAGAAGTAGATTCATAGTGGCCATCCACTACACAAAACACAGTACTAGCCTGGACTACGTAAGATCCCATCTTTAAACAAAACAAAACAAAAACACTGAGTTCTCTAATTCCGAGTCATTTACAAGTAAAAACAACAGTGACTGCCTGTCCAAATGCTAATAACCTGTACTAAGGGGAGAGAGCAACTGGCGTCAAGGAGAAGAAGTAAGCAATCTCTGTGGTCTTTTAAGATTTTAACTGTAAAACTGTAAAGCATTTTTAAACAAAAATTTTAAGTACAACTGTGCTTTAACATAAAATGTTTACCTGCTAAGTAATTCCAATCCGGCCGAGGATTTTGTTAAGAATGGTGCACTCCTAACAAGAAAAACACTTATTAGAACTGTAGCAGATTAACAACTAAAATTACAAAGTATTGCTAAGTATTATGTAAATAATTTTAAAGTCACTAATGAGAGGGTTAGAGTGATGGCTCAGCAGTTAAGAGCACTGGCTATTCTTCCAGAGGACCAGGGTTCAATTCCCAGCCTCTACATGGCAGCTCACAACCATCTGTAACGTCAGTCCCAGGGACCCAACACCCTTTGCTTCCCTCCATGGTACAGATACATGTAGACAAAATATCATATATGTTTTCTTTTAAATAAAGTATACAATCATATACATTATTTGAAAGAAAGAATAGATTAAAACCGTTAGTGAAGAGGCTGAGAGATGCTCATGCTACTCTTGAGGATGATCCAGGTTCAGTTCTCAGTGCCCACATCAAGCAGCTCACAACTGCTCATCATCCCAATTCCAAAGGATTTGCC
The DNA here is from genome assembly GCA_004025045.1 of Sigmodon hispidus. NCBI lineage: Eukaryota > Metazoa > Chordata > Mammalia > Rodentia > Cricetidae > Sigmodon > Sigmodon hispidus. The sequence continues at coordinate 19,611 of PVIH01021208.1, read as the reverse complement.
CCCCCCTTTCTGGCCTTTGTGGGTACCTGCATGCAAGTGGCACCATAAAATTCTGCAGGCATGCTCGCGAGCTCTCGCACACACACACACACACACACATACATACACACACATCACCACCACCAACAATAACAACAACAACTTACTTAAGCTTTTGGAAAAGCATGTTGCTTTATACCACAACATAACATTATTTTGTGAGACAGAAATTGTCTCTTAACATATACCACAATAAACACTTTCATATAATGTTAAATAAAGAAAATAAATTTGCTGGATAAAAGCTTGTTGCTTCCAGTTGAAACTGAATTTGGTCATATAATTAAAAACAAAAACAAAAACAATTCCAGTGTTCAAATGTAACACATGTACAGGGACTCACTTATCAAGTTCTGTTTTATTATTAATTTGCTTTTGAGTAATCCAGGGCTCCTGACTCTGATATACTTCAGCTTTTCAATCACATCACAAATTGATTACACAATCTCCATGTGTCACAATATTTAGAAAGAATCAATACTTTTTTGTGGTCAGATACATTCAACAGACTTGAAGTCTAGAAAACGATCCTATTACAAACTCAGCCAAAAGTTGCATGAAATTCAAGTTATGAAACTTAAGCTCTGGCTTGCGCTTACCTGGGTTTGCTTTTTACTTTTGCTTCTCTTGATCTGTCACTTAAAGTCTTCAGCCTATAAATTAATTAATAAATTCATACATATAAAATACATTTTTAACAAGTCAAGGTTTTCAATCCCACAGGAGCTTCAGCCCACACCTCACCCCCTAAATTACAATGCTCAAAAAAATCAGCAATCTGTTTAATACAAAAATATTTTGTACATCTCTCTGAGTTTAAAAAAATTCCATGAAGCCCTAGATGTCCCAGAAGCAATAAGAACCTTCACAGGTAAAGGCCTAAGAGGGTGTTTTTAAATCTGTGCTCTACCATTTACACCTCAATCTCAGAACAGCACAGAGCTATCCTTAAACTGTTACACACAGCAGTGGACCCCATTCAGGCAGGATTATGTTTACAGTTGAGTATGGAAAGTACTATATGACATATGTCTACGTTGATATCTCAAATAGAGTTCGAAAGTATCCTTTAATTTCTTAAATTCAACATATCAACTTTTCTGCTTCCTCCATTTAAAAAAAAATAAACAACTAATTTGGGATAAAAGGTAAAAAGAGATCATTTCAGAGAACTGAAAATAAAACTGCTGTAAGATTCAGTAAGAGTTTCCCCACATGGCTCCTTAACCAAACAGTAATGTGTGGAATTTATCTGATCTGGATTTGGACAATCAGCTGTAAAAAGGTATTTCTAAGAAGCAAGAGTATCAGATTACAGACTGAGTAACTACTAATATCAATGAATTAGTGTTGATTTTGTTAGTCATGACTGGCAGCACATTTATGTAGCACTATGTAGTGAATAACTGTCCCGTGAGAGGTGCAGCACATCTGTATAGGACTGATACGACAGGAGGGACAAAGCCACCCACACTGGGAAATTGCTGACGGATAAATGAGGTTTGGGGGATATGTTTGAAACTTCCATTTTAAAGATGTAGTTATTTATTCTATGTCTGAGTACTCTACCTTCATGTACACCTTTGTGCCAGAAGAGAGCACTAGATCTTATTATAGATGGTGTGAGCCACCATGTGGTTGCTGGGAATTGAACTCAGGACCTCTGGAAGAGCAGTCAGTGCTTTTAGCCGCTGAGTCATCTCTCCAGCTCCTGAAGTTTCCATCATTTTAACAAATGCTTTTAAACAAGGCATGGAGGCACATGTGTGGAACCTCAGTAGATGGGAAACTAGGGAAGGGTGATTACATGTTCAAAGCCAGTCTGATATCGTGTCTCAAAAAGTTTTTTTTTTGACAATAATCTTTAAATATTTTTGTCTCATATGTTCTCAAAAACAAAAAGAAACAAACTAACAACAACAACAACAACAACAAAAAATCTATCAATGTACCAAAATTTAGAATAAAATGCAAAAGGGCAAGAAAGAGTTAAGAAATTTTAACAGAGAAAAAGATGTGGGGTTACAACCACTCCTATTCTTTTCTTTTCAAATTTGTTTGTTTGTTTTCAAGACACAGTCTAACTATGTAGCCCTGGCCATCCTGGAACTCACTATGTAGAGTAGACTCAAACTTAGAGATCATCCTGCCTCTGCCACCTACAGAGCACCAGGACCGAAGGCCTGCACCACCACACCTGACTCTATTGTTTTTATTTTAGATAAAGATATAAAATTGAATATATACATATTTTCCCTCTTAAGAAGAAAGGCAATCAGTTATTTTCTGATATTAGTGTAGCGTTTTTATTTTAGATAAAGATATAAAATTGAATATATACATATTTTCCCTCTTAAGAAGAAAGGCAATCAGTTATTTTCTGATATTAGTGTAGCGTTTCCACAGGGAGACAACTTACATTTCTCACACAAACCCTAAGCTGTAAACTAAAGTCTATTTTATATTCCCTAATGTCACAGACACTAAGAAGAAAATATTGATCCAGGTGAATTCCCAAGCTTCCTCAAAATTTAAAACATTACTATATCCAGCCACACAGTCTTGCCAAGAATTAAATAAATTTCTAATATGATCTGTAGGCGTTCTGAGAAACTTCAGACTAACTCAAATAAAAAGTATGATTACTACTTGATGAAAAATAAAAATATTATTAAGAAAGCTGAAAGGTAAGGCTGAGGTGGTCTAGTTGTCAAAACTCCATCAAGACAAGCTGGAGTTCAGATCCCTAGAATCCATGTAAAAGCAGAGGAAGCATCTACAATTCTAGCACTTCAGAAGAAGAGACAGGCAGATCCCTGGAGCCCCCAGGCCAGCCAGCCTACTGAGAAAGTCTGTGTCCAAAACCAAAACAAGGTGGAAAGGTTCCCACATGTACACATTCACATTCATATAAACACGGATATACAAACCACACACATATCAAGAGCTATGCACATTACCAAGCCAGGGTGGAACACCACAGAACTTCCCAGTGCACCGGTGACACAGATCTGCCAGCTGGCTCAGCTACATTGAGTTGTATGGACAGCACTTTATTTGCATGCCCATCAATTCCTACCTTGTCTTTGTAGGAAAAGGGATGATGGCGTGAAAACTACAAAACCCGAAAGTCAGTGTATTTGGTCATAAAACACAAGTCTTTAAACCACATTAAACCTCCTGCTATTCCACTTTAAATTCTGTTCACAAATCAAAATCCAATTAATTATATTTACATATCTCTTTTATTCTGTATGTGGCACAGATAGAGACACAGACATAGACAGATAGATAGACAGACATGGGGGGAATCTCAAAGAAAACTATCACACGTGAAAGTGTATAAGACCCTTTAAGCTCCACAACCTGAGACATGCACGTCAAAGTGGTACAGACTCAGAAAAGGGAAAATGTTTTCAAAGCACCTTTGCCCTATTGAATCCCAAACACACTGCTTCGGTTCTTACTGCTCTTCTGAAGGTACTTTCAATTTCAAAGAGTTCCTCGGGTCTCAAGGGCTACTTCATGAAATCACTGTCAACTGTTCCTTTTCCCAAGTCTCTTCTTATTCCTTTATGTTGGTATAATGACATTCCTTATCCAAGACCCTGCAAATCACCATTCACAAGCTCTACACCTTTTCCTTCTCACTGCAGAGAAGCTCAACCACTGCCTGTCACAATGCTCCTCTTCTACATATAGGCCAGACTTGTCATCGCCTACCTGGCCCACACTTACAGCTATAACTACTCTGCTCACCATCCCCAATCCCAAACACAAAATGGCATGTAGGCCCATCCCTCAATCTGTTAGCCACAGCAGCGCTGACCTTCTAGATATTCTACCTCCTTCCACTAGGTGAACTGTGCTGTAGGGCCTGACACAAAGCAAGCACAGGACAAACCTTTGACATATTAAGCAACATATGAAAAATTCTCTAGTCTCGGGCTCTAAACTCCCCCCTCCTAGCTCCATCTCCTATAATGGCTTCCATTTCTCCAGTGCTCTTACCGAAACCTGATAACAATCCATCCTTACTCTTCAAGGCCCACTCAGAAGCCTTCAGCGAATGCACCCAAGTCAAGGACTCCTTCTGCTGGGCTCACAAAGCACATCACTGGTGTCTTTCAGCTTTCAGTTCAGTACACTTTGCTTTTCATTACCACCAGGGCAGAAGCTGCTTCTGTAAGGATGGTAGCTGCCAGATCTAGCTCAGAATACAAACACTTCTTGGTATATACTATGTACAACTGGGAATATGGCCCCTCAAACCTTTTTAAAGCACCTGTGAAAGAGGGTACTTTGCACATACACTCATGCAGGCAAACACTCACACACACAAAATAAGTAAATCTGAAAAAAAAATAAAGTAGAAAGCAAGAGAAAGGCACTCGGTGCTGTTGTGCCCACACACATGGGTACATGCACCTGCACACACGTTCACACACCACGTATCCAGTGGAAGGAAGAACTATCAGCTGCCAGAGTAAATTGATTGCAAATTTACAAAGTCCTGAGCTCCATTCTCAGAACCTAAAAAAATATGAAAATGAAGAAATCCTAAAAAGGGGAAAATCTTGAGCAAAGTTTTGCCTATAGACCACACTATAATTATGTTACTAGATAATCTTCTTTGCCAATTTGAAACTACAGAAGAGGAGAATGAAGAACAGGAAGAGTCGGGGGCAGGTGCCTCTGAAAGCATGACAAACAGGAAACACGAGCTTGTAATGTACAGCCGAAAACCTTCAAGAAATTCGTGTTTTGGTTCCCTGAAGAACTTTACATACCTCATAACAATGCTTTTGTTCATAACTGTTTGAAAGGAAATGTCCCCCCAAAGGGAGTGGCACTGTTGAGAGGTGTGGAGTAGGTATGGTCTGGTTGGAGGAAGTGTGTCACTTGGGAGGCAGACTTTATGGTCTCACATATGCCCAAGCCACACCCAGTGTTTTAGACGATTTCCTGTTGCCTGTGGCTGAAATGTAAGAACCCTCAGCTCCTTCTCAGCACCAAGTCTGCATGCATGCAGCAAGGCTTCCCACTATGGTGATAATGGACTACACCTCTGAACTGCAAGAGAGCCACCCCAATTAAATGCTTTCCTTTATGAGAGCTGTGGTGGTCAAGGTGTTTCTTCACAGCAGTAAAAACCCTAACTAATGGTACCAGAGACTCCGGTATTGTTGTGATAGGCCGGACCATGCTTTTGTTTGAGGGAGTTTGGGTTAGGAAAGCAGCAGAACACTTTAAGCATTGTTTAATGAGCCATACTCTAAGAATAAGGAAGACAGTGGTGTTAACAGTGATTTGGACTACAGGGGACTGGCTCAAGAAGTTTCAATGAAGAATTTTAGTATATGGCCTAGAATTTGTTCTTGTGATATTATGGTGAAGAATGTGACTGTTTTTTGCCTTTGTCTGAAAAGTTTGCCTGAGGCTAAAGTGAAGAGTTTTAGATTAATTCTCTTGAAAGAGGAAATCTCAAAACTGCCTAGTGTAGATTCTGTTGTATGGTTATAAGTGTTAACTCTAATGAAGATATATAATGAAAAGGAGCAAGTTGAACAAGGAAATGTATTTACGAAGAAAAGAAGCACCGGAAAGTGAAATGGAGCTAAATCCTGTGTTCAAAGAGATAAACAGATTAAAAAATGGAATAAAGGGAGTGATGACCTCAGGACAAGATCATATCCAGCTAAATTTACAACTTGTGGAAAAGAATTAAAGAAAAGCTTAGAAAAGGGATGTGGTAGCACACACCTTTATTCTCAGGACTGGGAAGATCTCTTGAGTTTGAGACCAGCCTGGTCTACAAAGCAAGTTTCAGAACAGCCAAGCTTAGGCAGTGAAGGAAGCCTTGAAAACAGAAAACTGTTGAATATGTAACTGAAAGATCTGAGTTCAAGGCCAACCTGGCCTACAAATCCAGTTTCAGGAGAGCCAAACTTAGGCATTAAAGGAAAAATATCAAGAATAGTTGGCAAAGATGTAACTAAATAGTTACAGTAGAACTTGCCAGCTTTGGCCACATGGTTCTGGAGTGAAGGACAGAAAGAAAGGGGGTGTGGAATTTACCTCCACGACAAAGGAAGGCTGCTGAGGTCAGACACATGTTCCTGAACGGGGGCCTAGAAAGGCTATTGTGTGAAGCTGTTAAACTGAAGCCTGGATTGTCTTGGAGACCCCAATATGCTGGAGATACCAGAGCCGTAGGACACCTGCCCAGGAGAGCTGCTAACAGAGGGTGGAACCTGCCCAGGAGAGAGAAGTGTGCTGCAGTCAACAGAGCTGAAAGAAGTTGGAGATCTGAAGAGCATTTTGACATCACACATGAAGATACAGAGTTTAGAGTTTACCTAGTTGGTGTTTGGTCTTGCTTTGGTTCAATATTTCCTCACTATGTTCCACTTCCTATGTTTTGGAATGGTAATGTATATCCTGTGCAATTTAGTACATAATCTGCTTTTTCATTTTGATCTTACAGGGGATTATAGTTAAGAGATTGCGTGTATCTTAGTAGACACTTTTAACTTTGGACTTTTAAATAAGTTTGAGACTGTTATAGACTATGGGAACTGGATACATTTTTACATTATATATGGTTATAGGCCTTTGGGATCCAGGGAGTAGAATATGGTGGTCTGAAAGAAATAAGCCTCCAAAAGGAGTGGCACTATTGGGAGGTGTGGCCTTGTTCGAGTAGGTGTGGTCTTATTGGAGGAAGTGTGTCACACATGCTCAAGCCACACCCAGTGTTTCAGTTCATTTTGTGTTGCCTTTAGATGGAGGTGTAAGGACTCTCACGATCTTGCTTCCTGCCTCATATGACAATAATGGACTGAACCTCTGAGCTGTATATGAGCCACCCCAACTAAATGTTCCCTTTATAAGAGTTGCTGTAGTCATGGTGTCTCTTTATGGAAACAGAAACTCTAAGGACAACCTGGGTTCCTCTAGATCATCTATAATCTCTATCTTATCCTGTAACAATTGTGACTGTATATTGTATTTTCCCATAAATCTCAATGGAATGTAGATATTGTGGTCTCTTGTAACTAAAATTCCTTCTCTGGAGGAGACAAAAACAGTATTTACCCCTCCCCTTAGGTCCCAATGACAAACTACACTGTGGGAAACCAATAAGTCTACTGAGCTTCCTTACAGAACATAGGCGAGGCATTACTTAGATTGGTGTGGCTGCATCTCCCCCAACAGACCACACTTAAAAACCCTTTGTCCTGTAGAGATGAGGGCCCCCCTCCAGCTAGCCCCCTCTAGAGGTCAAGTGCAATTAAGGCAGCATTGAATATAACAAGTAGTAGAGAGCAGTTGGGTAGGCAGGTGAGGAAAGGTCCTACAAATACTCAACAAGCCCAGCTGGGATTGGAATGCAAATGACATCTACAAGAGGAGAGTCATGGAGGACATGGTTCCTGGCGTAGAGGACAGTCATGGCTGGTCATGATTCAGTCACTAAGGTGGGAAGGCAGTGGAGTGTTGGGTAGCTCAGCAGCTGCACTTGTTCTTCCAAAGGACTCGTTTGTTTCCCAGAACCCACATGGCTGCTCACTCCTGCCTGTCACTCCAGATCCAGGGAACCCCATGCTCTTCTCTCCTCTGCAGGAGCCTGCACACACACATGACATTCACACACACACACACACACACACACACACACACACACACACACACACACACACACACACACGGAAAAAAACTAAAAGGTAATTTGCCTGAGGTAAAGACTCTAGTTCCTGAGTTTTCAAAAACTGACAATGGGTAGAAACTTGAGTCACTACCCCTGGTAACTGTTAGGACTAACACTGCACACATCCACCTCAGAAAACCTGACTGAAACTTGAGCACAGGACATTTGAAATTGTTTTAGAAGGCAGCTGCTCCCTCTGCTGATCACTTACTCTCTACCTACTAAAGGTCCTACAGGCACAGGTGCAATATGATAGTCCTGGGAGGTGACTGCCATGACTCAAAGGGATCCCTCAGTGCGTATTACCACAGAAATGTGTGTTGTGTTTAATTTCTTAGCCTAGACCAAAATGGTCAAGTATGTAAAAACACAACGGGTGACTCTCAAGCAGGAATGTGGAAGAGTTAGATTTTTCTTTGTTTTGTTGATCCATCAAAAAAAAATGTGTAGGGGCTGGAGAGATGGCTCAGCGGTTAAGAGCACCATCTGCTCTTCCAGAGGACCCGGGTTGGATTCCCAGCACCCACATGACAGCTAACAACTGTCTGTAGTTCCAGTTCCAGGCAAACACCAAGGCAAATAAATAAATAAATAATAAATAAATAAAGTTAAAAAAAAATGTGTAGGAAATTGAGGACCTGACCAAAGTTAGTATCAGTGATTTGGGCTGCCTTTTCACTGGTAGACACACACGATTCAAAGAGTGTTATTTCCGTGTCAAATAACAGGATAATGGCGCTGGCCTATGAGCTAAATCACCTGTGCAGAAAGAAAGCTGAGACGTAAGAACCCACAAAGAACAAAACTTTCTCAGGATGTCTAACCTGTCCCAGGCTATGGCATCACTTTCTAGGAGGTCCTGATCACATAGCCTCAGCCCCTGTCCCTAATTAAACTTTAAACCTTTAAAGCCGTCCAGATCTCAGAAGACAGTGTGGGGCTGTGCAGTCCAGAGTCCACATTCCTAAGCAAGAAACCTTCTAAACAGACATCAAGCATAACATCTGGGACAACCATGTGATCTACGTTCCCAGCAACTACCAAAAGGGACTGCTAAGCCTTCAAAGAATTCCTTGAAGTAGTGACAGACAGAAGGATATTCAAGTGAGTTTTAGTCATGGCCACTCTCACACTAAAGGCAGGCTATTATATCAATACACCAAAGTTTTTTAAGTTTACATCAAATAAAAAGAAAGTTACTTTTCCTAAATTTGTAGTTTTAAAAATGCAAGCATGCAATAGCACTTACCACTGAATAATTCCTTAGGCACTCAACACTGACAAGAATGTAAGCTAAAAGAGTCAGTAAGCTTTATATGTATATATCAGAAGCTTTCAGTATTTGCCAGTTTGTTACTATTCAACAGGCAAACAGTATTTTTATTCCACAAGATGAGAGATCAGTTAACGTTTTTCCCATTAATTATTAAAGTAGCGTCAAGACTAAGGTGCCCTCAGTGAACACTCTTCAAACACATGAAAGACCATCAGGTCATGGTGGTGGGTGCCTGGAATTCCAGCACAGAAGCAGGAATACTCAAGTCAGTCTGGGTTACACTGTATCAAAACAAAACAAACAAACGAACAAACCAAAGAGACAGCAGATCATTTATAAAGGTGACACTTCTGTAAAGCAATAAAAGATGTAAATAAAATGAATACTAAAAACATACAGACTGTTTATTTAACAGTCACTAATAGTCCAATAACTTTACGAGATAAGCACCATCACTATCATTTTACAGTTGGAGAAGCAGAGACAAGAGACTGGGTGACTTGTAGTCAGGTTAAGTGGTAAAATCCTGCACGAGTGTTTAGGCAGCCTGACATCCAGTCATGTTCCCAGCCTCTGAAGAACATCGGAATCACCTGGGGATCCTTTAATGATCCCTTCCCCTGACATTCCGGCTTAACTGGAGCTAAAGAGGCCAGAGCCTGAAGATTGCGAAAGGTTCCCCGGGGCGTCCAAAGTTTGGGCAACACCGGGTATGAACACTTTTGATCCGGTTCTGTTCCACTCGCCCAGCTCCTCCGTCTGGGTGTTAAACCAGGGCAAATACAGAGAACGAGCAGAAGAGGCGGGTAGGCTGGCCAAGGCTCCGGCCGATCGGGTGTCAGGACTGAAAGCGGATGGTGAGGCGGGTCCCGGGTGGGTTCTGCCCGAGGTAGGCCCGCGGACTCCCGGTGCAGAGGACACAGCCCCTCACGTGACCGTCCTGGCCAGCCAAACAACGCTGCCCCGCGACAGGGGAGGAGGACATCCAGCCCGCACCACTCGGAACCAAAGTGACTCGCCGGGGCGCTGGCAAGTTCGTTGTCTCCCAGGCGCGTGAGCGCGCCAACCGGACCGCAGCCCCACGGCCCTCTTGCTCGCCCACCGCGTACTCACCCAGAGGTGAAATCCTGCTGCACGCTCAGCAGCCGCTCGCGCAGGGTCTCCAGCATCGTGTCCCCTCCCTCGCTCCAGGCCTGGCGCCTCCGCAGCCCCTCGACGCTGCCGGGCACCCCCACCCACCGCCGGCTCTCCCACACTCCGCAGCCGCCGCGCCTTCCGCGTCCCCGCCCATTCCGCGCGCCCCGGCCCGCGCAGCCGCAGTGCAGCGCGCAGGGAAGACTGCGCTGAAGGGGCGGGTCTTTGCCAACGCGCTCGCCCTCTCGGAAGAGTAGGCGGGAAGCAGGCGTGCAGCCTGATTGTAGCTGAAGTCCGGCCTTCTCCGAGATAACCGCAGCGCTAATGCTTCTTCGAAAGATGATTTTAGTCTCTGCGCCCTTTAGTGAAGGGCTGATTTTCGTGGGTCGGAAGAGGGCTGCAGGAATCTCTTTCATAGCTGCGCCTCCCTGTAGCAGCACTGAGTCAAGGATTTGGTCTTCGGTGTTGGGCTTTGGCAGTGATTAATCACTGTCTCCATACCCTTACTTTTCACACTTTAGATCTTTAACCGACCCCATCAAATTTTTGTGCCCTTCACACCTCCATGTTGTTATGATTTATTACTCCCCACCCCGTCCCTGTGCAGGGGTGGAGCTCACAGCATCTTGGATACTAAGGCTCTACAACTGAGACAGTTACTTCTCTGTACCAACCGTTCTCAACCTTTCAGTTGTCTTAAGTGCATTCGTTCATCTCTTTCATTCCTTCTGTTTCAATAGCTACAAAACTACATTCACAGTCTCGTCTCTATGCTCTCTCTCTATCCCACAGAGATCATCATCATCTATAGTAGTTTCTACCAAGGCACTGATGAAACCCACTTCTGTGTTTCAACCGGGTCCCCTTGCCCTTCAACTGTTTCATGAGGCATCTCAAACCCATCGTCCTTTGCAGAATGCTGGGCAAGCACTCTACGACTGAGCTACGACTGAGCTACATCCCTAGCTCTTGTGGAAAAGGTGATGATCAAAACACTCCAAGCCTTTTCTACTCCGAGGAGAGAGGGAGATTCTGACTACTGTGCTAGGAAGTTGGGTGTTTAGTCTTGCTTTTTTGGAGTACAAACTTTCAAAATGAGGATTCATTTAGCTGTAGGACACACAACAGGGTGACATTCTCTTTTTCATGTTGGGCAAAGTTTCATCTAAGGTTCAGTATCAGGAGCTCCGCTTCCCTGGTAATAATGAAGCCATGTACTTCATTAGCCGTATTAAAATAAAAATGAGGAGTTAGCTCCCTGCTGGGATTTGGATATAAATTGTTCCCTACAGGGTTCATATACTTAAACAGTTGGTTGTGAGAGAAGCATGGACCCTAACTTCTTAATAAGAGAGCACTGTAGCAGAGTAGTGAATGCATGGCAATTCACATTGTGCCGCTTGGCAAAGCTAGGCATCAGCCCAGAGGGGTGGGTACACTGAGACAACAGCTTTATAACCCTTCTTCCCTTTCCTCATTGGCTGAGTAATCAGGAGGATATAATTTATAGACAATCTGGGCCCTGTCTTCCTCTAAGCTTTTCATTTCCTTTGCTGCTTACATTTCTCTGTTTTCAACGAAAATGCTGTGTGTGTTCATCCCAGCATTTTACATTCTGTTTATTTTGAAGTGTATCAGGCATGTGACCATATCAGGTCTGTAGGTCGTTAGTGTTAAGGGGTAAAAACCCAGAGACCACCCTCACAACCAAAGTTCAATTTAAGTCTGTATTGAGCCTGCCAGTGACTGCCTGAAGAGAAACACTTCTCACAAAGCAGCCCTAAATGCATTTTACAGAGAAGTTTAAAGACAAAGAACACAGGAAAACTACAACCTGGTTGACAATTGCAGGGGGAAGCAGGCAAACAGCTTAACAAGACTTGATAATCATTTCTTTAGCTGGGGCTTTTCGACCTTGAGTTTCTAGAACAGGATAGGACGCTTTCCCATGGAACTCTGCAGGGCAGAGGTTAGAAAACAAAGATGGCTTCAGCTGAGACAAGAGAAACTTTTACCCTGTTAGGCAAGCTTTTAGTTTGAGTCGACAGGGCAGCCACACTAGCAGGTCATAGCAGAACATTCTACTACGTTTTTGTTCATTTGTAGCTAGGCCTCAAGGTTCTTTTGAAAAAGGACCAGCTTTTTGTTGTTGTTTGTTTTTATTTCTTACATATGTCACCTCATAGAGCTGATTTAGAAAGTTCTAGAATCTCTAGGAGGCGGGATCTAGCTGGAGGGGTTGAGTCACTGTGGGGAGGGGCTTTTGCCTTTCAGCCCTGGCCCTGTTTCCGGTCACCTCTCTGTGCACCCTGGTCCCTGGGTGTGAGCTGGTTCCACACACTCTGTTGTGCCTTCCTTCCACCATGGATCATTCCCCCCTTAAACCAAGAGCCAAAATAAATCTTTCTTCCCTAAGTTGCTTTTTCTAAGTATTTAGTAATATTGATGAGAAAAAAAACAACTAGCATGTCACCTTGTGCTTTTATTTTTAATCTCATTTCCGAGTTGGTTTAGTTAAAAATGAAGGGGCTGCCTTTTGGAGTCCTTTTCTATTCAGAAGTGATCACAGGTAACATAATACCTAGTCAATTTGGAAAACATAGATACTTGGAGCTATTAGATTTATTTTTATTTAATTCAATTGAATGAACCTCTCTACTATAAGGTATGAGTTTACTAAGGTAATTTTAACATAACACAAAAACATGCAAAAAATATTTTCAAGTGTCTAAAAAACCGGCTCCACAAGTTCAGACTAATTATTTCTATCTTGACTGACACTGTTTATTCATATGTTCATGTTGTATTTCAAGGCATTTTATGAGCGCCTGTAATCAGGCCTAATAAATCAAAAAGCAGAAAGCATTTAAAGTGATAATTGTACATTAAAAGAATGTTTACAAAATGAAGTAAGATGACTTAGCTAAGTGGCTCAGTGGAGTGGTTAGAGGTATTAGCTGCCAAGCTTCATGATCAGGACTCACGGTAGCAGAGGGGAACCAACTTCTAAAAGTTGTCTTTACACGCGCGCGCGCGCACACACACACACACACACACACACACACACACACACACACATTTAAAAATACAAATAGAAACTGACTGCCATTGCACACAGATGGTTCAATGTGGATGAGCAAAGGCATGGAGTAGAAGTATGTAAAGTGGTATATTGCAAAAGTTAGCAGAAATCACCATAAAATAGATGGATTGGCAAAACAAGAAGGTTTTACGGTTCAGTTGGAGAGGCAACATGAATCCTGGAGGTTCTTCATCTGGTGTTAATTCAGGAATTGTTTGAGAGTTGATTTGAGAGCCCATTACCTCAGTGCAGGGAGAGCTTTGGTTAACTGCCTCAGATCTGCTGAGAAGTTCCAGATGTCAGCATTTTCCCAAACCAGCATCAACATCAGCATCAGCATCCCTTGGGAATTTGTTGGAATGTAGCCTCTAAGAACCTACCCAGACCTATTGAGTCTGGGTGAGTAATATGAACTACCCACATGGTTAATATCTATGCCCTCATAAGAGTAGCACCTTTTGACATTCACAAAGAAAAATTCTTGTTCTAACAGATTTTCACTGTAAACAGAATAACCTACAAGGATTTGACTCCCAAAGGAAGCTGCTGCTAATGTGTGACGCTGAACCAACCAAAAAGATTCCACACCACATCACCATCAGAAGTCTTTTAGGAGAGGTGCCATGATCATTTAACTGCCAGGACCTAACTTAGATTTGTAAATGTGTAAATATTTTGAGCATCGTTGAGTCTGAAGATGCCAGGACCATCCACCTAAAAGATGTACATGTTTCTTCCAAAGCAATGATTCAAGAGAAGCTAGATAGAGCTGGCAAGGCAACTCTGAAAAAGAAAGCAGAGGTATAGTGAGAAATCAGAAGCTACCCATGTGAACGGGTTGCAGCAGAGCGCTGGGGTCAAGAGGGGCGTGGTCAGCGAGGACAAGCTTCAGAAATGCAACACCCAGAGATGGACAGGAAGCGGGCATTCTCTGGTACAAGGCTGGGAGCTCTTGCATAATCTGGACTGGTGACAGGGCTTCCGGTTGGCGGTTGGCGGTTCTGGACCGGTGGCGGTGGAGGAGTTTGGACGTGCGGAGCATGGGGAGGAGATTTCCTTGGAAACACTCGCTGCAACCTTACCCCTTTACTTTCCTTAAAACCTTCTCTGTTTTGTAAGTGATTCTCACAAAATAAACCTCATTTAAAATATATCTCACGGCAGGTTTTTACCACGATAATTGGCGCCTGAACGTGGGGCTAATTCCACAAACCCGCCAGGTTCCTCACCCTCGTATGGAGCCGGTAGGAACGGCTTTGATTCCCATCTGCGCACGAGTCTCCTGTACACAGCCAGGAATGAATCTGCGCGTGGTGGATCTCCTGAGAGATGGATTGAGCAGGTTCTGGTGACGCACGCCCAGTAGGATTTGTTGAAATATCTAACAAAGACCCTCCCAGCCGAATCGCCACCTCGTTTCGCATACCATTGCTGCCCTGGCTGATCACAACTGCGACATCTGCTGGCCGTAAGTTCTCATTACATCTGAGTATATTTTTTTCTTCTTTTTCTTTTCTACATATTTTTTTCTTTTTTTTTTTTCTTTCTACAATGTCTGACCAGATAAATGTTCAGAATTTTACTCACTTTTTCACAATGGTGATAGAGGATTATTTTCAGGATTATGCATTTGGAGGTTATCTCAACCCAGGAGTTCTTTTCCTTTTTTGTGTGATAATATACTTTATACCTACCTATTTTAAGGGATCTCAACATAGAGAGTATGAGGCTAAGATGTCTGGCATGGATGAATGTATTAAGACACTCCAGAAAATCATTGTTTCCATAGAAGAGAGGTCTACTTTGATCAGAGAGGAATTTAGAGCTCATATTGATGAAAATTTTAGAAAAATGGATGAAAATTTTTTTTAAAAAATGGGTGAAAATTTTGTTAGAGAGGAGTACAGAGCTCATATTGATGAAAATTTTAGGAAATTAGATGAAAAATTTTAAAAAAATGGATGAAAATTTTAGGATAATGGATGGAAACTCTAGGAAATTTGAACAGAAGATAGTAGAACGGGTAGATGTGGAGACTGGGAGGATTTTCCACTCTACGAAATTGTTGGAGAGATCATTTATAGAAGACTTTAAAACACTGGAAAAGACCATTACCACTAGGTTACAAGATCATGAGGCTCGCTTGGAGATTTTAGAAAAGGATTTTGAGGCGACACCTGCTCAAGATAACCCAGAGCCCCCTCTTAAATGGTGCTACTACAAGGAAGGTTCTTTACCTAGAGTGGTTACGATAAGGGGACTACCCCCCACACCTCCAACTCTATTCCCAGTCAAGGCAGAGGCCAAAAAACAACTACCACGTGGAAGGGCTTCTGACAATATGGGATACAATTATGAACCTATACTCATGAAGGATTTAAAATCAATAAAGGAAGCCATAGTGACCTATGGTGTACAATCATCTTTTGTGAAGCAATCCTTGAACTCGTGGTCAGCACGGAATCAAGTAATTCCTGATGACTGGAAGAATTTGGCGACCACAGTGTTGACCGATGGCCAAAGCTTGCAGTGGAGGAATTGGTTTAGGAAAGAGGCTAAGGCCTTGGAATTTCTAGATCAAACTGGGAATGTTGCCATCTCCAAGGACCAAATCCTTGGGAAGGCCAGTTTGCTGATTTATCAGTTCAGGCTACTTATGATGACCATGCTCTGTTGCTGTGCTGTACTGCTGCCTTAAATGCTTGGGAAAAGGGTTTGGACCCAGGACAGAGAATTGAGTCATATACACAGATTAAACAAGGTCCGACGGAGCCTTATACAGACTTTTTACAGAGGTTGACTCAGGCTGTAAATAGAGCAGTGTTGGATTCAGAAGTTATAAAACAATTGATACTCTCTTTGGCCTTCGATAATGCTAATATGACATGTAAAAAATTGATCATGCCATTAAAGATCAAGGGTGCACCCATAGACGATTCATTTCAATTTACACTTAATGCTGAATATCTACACCCTGGTGAAGAGAATTGGGTAGGTCAAGCCATTGCTAATGCTAAGATGAGAAATCAAGGCATTATTTGCTTCAATTGTGGTAAGCCAGGTCATATAAAGAGAAATTGTAGACAAAGCATACATGGGAACTTTTCCAGTCACAGGAGTGACTTAAACAGAAAGCCACTACCTCCTAGACTATGTAGGAGATGTAACAAAGGCAGACATTGGATGAATGAATGTAGATCTATAAGAGACAAAGATAGCAAGCTTTTACCATCAGGAAACGTAAGTTGGGGCTTCCCCTGAGAAGCTCCCAAGAATCAGACCTCCAAGCCAAAAAGGGTTCAGTCATATCCAGTCACTGTGGAAGAGCGGTGTCCTCAGGACAAGTAACAAATCCCAAGCCTAAACAGTAGATCATGTAACCATAGACAATAGATTGCCCTTATAAGAGAAGTTGATGGTATCCAGCAAACCAATAAAACGCATATTTTGGCAGACCTCCATAAATGAACCAAGACCAAAGTTGACAATAAGAATAGACAATATTTTTATGCAGGGCTTAGTCGGCACGGGGACTGATGTTTCAATCATAACTCAGCATGCCTGGCACCCCAAGTGGCCTCTGAAGGAGGTGGATGTTCAATTTTTAGGTATTGGGACATTGTCTCAGGTAAAACAGAGTGTGATATGGCTAGAATGCATAGGACCAGAAGGACAGAGAGGGAGATTGAAGCCATACATGGTCAACATAGTAGTTGTACAACTTTTGGGGTCGTGATCTCCTACGACAATGGAACACTCAAATTAAGATTCCTCCAGGCCTAAATACTAGCCAAAGAACTAATCATGGCCTTGAAAGTAGTACCTCAAGAGGCTACATAAAACGGCCGTCGGTCATTCAGGTTGCACAAAGACGCAGTCTAAAAGCTGCAAGCACCCCTAAGACACTAACAGCCCTGTCTTTGAAATGGTTGATGGACAAACCTATTTGGGTCCAACAATGGCCTTTGACAGAGGAGAAATTGCTAGCCCTAGAACAATTGGTGCAGGAACAGTTACAAGCTCAACATATTGAAGAATCGACCAGCCCATGGAATTCCCCTGTATTTGTAGTCAAGAAGAAGTCTGGGAAATGGAGAATGGTGACGGATTTAAGAGCAATTAATAAGGTGATTCAGCCCATGGGCACCCTACAATCTGGTATACCTTTACTTTCTTTGCTACCTAAAGGATGGCCTATAATAGTTATTGATCTGAAGGACTGTTTTTTTTTTGTTGTTGTTTTTTTTTACAATACCTCTACAGGAACAAGACAGGGAGAAGTTTGCTTTCACTATACCTAATTTTAATAATTCATACCCGGTAAAAAGGTACCAATGGAAGGTCCTTCCACAAGGGATGTTGAATAGCCCCACCCTATGCCAATATTTTGTCCAACAGCCATTGGAAGTGATACTCAAACAATTCCCACAATCTATCATTTACCATTATATGGATGATATATTGTTAGCAGACCCAGACATAAACACCTTAGAGAGACTGTTTGAGGAATTGAAGAAGGTGTTGCCTGGATTGGGGACTTCACATTGCCCCTGAAAAGATACAAAGAGGGGATTCTATCAATTATTTGGGATATAAAATAGGCTTGCAAACAATTAGACCTCAGAAGGTACAACTTAAGAGGGACAGATTAAAGACACTTAATGATTTCCACAAGCTATTGGGGGATATAGCCCACATACGTCTGGTTATTGGCATTAAAAACTATGAACTGGTTCATTTGTTCAAAACTTTAGATGGAAATAAGGATCTGAATAGTCCCAGGGAATTCTCTGCTGAAGCTGAGAAAGAATTAGCATTGGTGGAAAAGAGATTATAAGAAGCACATGTTAACCGTATAGACCCAGACATCGACTGCATCCTGGTTATTTTGCCTTCTGAATATTCCCCTACAGGGGTCATAATGCAAAGGGAAAATATTATATTAGAATGGATATTTCTGCCACATAGACCAAGTAAAAAACTGAAAACATACATTGAAAAGATTTCAGATTTGATTTTCAAAGGAAAATTTAGGCTTCGACAATTGACTGGAAAGGATCCGGCAGAAATTGTTGTACCTTTGACCAATGAGGAAATTGATCAATTATGGGCAGACAATGAACCTTGGCAAAAGGCCTGTAGTGGGTTTCTGGGGGAGATTAATAATAAATATCCCCGAAGCAAAAGGATTCAATTTATAAAGAAGACTAATTGGATTTTCCCCCGTGTGGTACAGGATAAACCTATTTCTGGAGCTCCTACATTTTTTACTGATGCAAATAAAACAGGAAAGGTTGGTTATAAATCAGAAAACTTCAGTAAGGTGACACAGAGTCCTTATGATTCTGTTCAGAAGGCAGAACTGTATGCCATTATTATGCTGTTATTGGATTTTCCTGGACCTCTTAACCTGATAACCAACTCTCATTATGCAGAAGGAGTTGTATTTCATATTGAAACTGCTACTTCATTCCTGATGATACAGAATTAACCTTCTTGTTTGTACAGCTATAGGATATCATCAGAAATAGAACACATCCTATGTATATAACACATATCAGGGCTCATTCAGGCCTTCCTGGCCCTTTAGCACAGGATAATGATGAGATTGATCGGTTATTGATAGGGAATGTGGTAGAAGCCTCAGAATTTCACAAGAAACATCATGTCAATAGCAAGGGATTAAGGAAGAGTTTTCCCATCACTTGGCATCAAGCCAAGGAAATTTTGCGGAAGTGTGACAAGTGTTCCCCTTACAATCAACCATCTTTGCCCGCTGGGAGTAATCCTAAGGGTACTAGGAGCAATGAGATTTGGCAGATGGACATGTTTCAGTTCCCGGAATTTGGTAAGATGAAATATGTTCATCACACCATTGACACCTACTCAGGAATGCAGTGGGCTACCACCCTGAGTTCTGAAAATGCTAATGCAGTACTCACTCATCTTCTGGAAGCCATGGCTATATTGGGAATTCCTGATCAAATTAAGACTGACAATGCTCCAGCATATGTTTCCCAGAAAATGAAACAGATTTTTGGATATTATGAGATAAAACACGTTACTGGGATACCACACAACCCCACTGGACAAGCGGTTGTGGAAGGATCCCATTGCACCTTGAAAGAGATGCTTCATAAACAGAAAGGTGGTATGAAAAAACCTAAGGAGAGATTACATAGCGCCTTGTTGACATTAAATTTTCTTAATGCCGATGAGAAAGGAACTTCAGCTGCAGAGAAACACTGAGTAATAGGAAGGACTTCTGAGTTGAATCAACCTGTTTATTTTAAGGATGTACTAACTTCAGAATGGAAGCCAGGGCATGTGCTTCGTTGGGGTAGGGGTTTTGCTTTTGTTTCCACAGGA
>PVIH01021207.1:0-30349 GCA_004025045.1 Sigmodon hispidus | reverse complement strand
AAAAGGAAGAAAAAAATATACTCAGATGTAATGAGAACTTACGGCCAGCAGATGTCGCTGTCGTGATCAGCAGCGGCAGCAATGGTGCGGGGAAACAAAGTGGCGATTCGGCTGGGAGGGTGTTTCTCGGATCTTTCAACAAATCCTACCAGGCGTGCTCCACTAGAACGGGTCAATCCGTCTCTCAGGAGGTCTGCCGTGGGCAGATTCGTTCCTGGTTGTTTACAGGAGGCTCGTGCGCAGCTGGTAACCAAAGTCGTTTAGACCGGCTCCGTGGGCGAGTGAGGAACCCGGCGGGTTTGTAGAATTAGCCCCGTGTTCAGGCGCCAATTATCGCGGTAAAAACCCGCCCTGAGATATGTTTTTAAACAGGGTTTATTTGGAGAAAATAGCTTACAAAACAGAGCCGGTTTTAGGAGAAGATGACAGGATGAGGTTGCAGCACGCCGGAGCCTTTCTAAGGAAGATTCTTCATCCCCACGCCGTACGTCCGAACTCCCGGGCAGCTGGAGCGAACTGCGCACTCGGTCGGGGAACTCTCGTGAGAGAATGACGACTTCCTGTCCTGGTCCCCTCCCTCGAAGGTCTACTTCCGGAATCCTTTTCAGTTAACCACGCCCAGCTCATCTCCATTCCTATGACGTGATCGTTCACATATACAGTTCCTGATTTCCCGCTACAAAAGGAGGCTGACCAGTGGTAGATATGAAAATAAGACTTTTTAAATAAAATAAAAGCTAAATATCTTGAATTTTTTCTTTCACATAGGTTAAAATTGCTTAGCATCTTTAGGTAATTTCTCAAAATTATAAGAAGTGAGGAAAATGTTCTTTACTGGATGTTTCAGAACAATTTTCCATGCTAAGTATTTTACATGCTTATGCTGTTCCAATGTTGTTAATTCGGTACACTAATTTACATTGCTTTTTAGTTCCCTTTGCTATTATCAAATCTGATGAATGACCCCCGTGAGATTCTTTACTTAAGCTATTGTCCACAAAATACTTTTTGTCCTTTCTGAACACTTTATTTGCTGAGAAACACGTTTTAAATGTGTTTCTTCAGGTAGAATAGTGA
Source organism: Sigmodon hispidus (assembly GCA_004025045.1). Taxonomy (NCBI): domain Eukaryota; kingdom Metazoa; phylum Chordata; class Mammalia; order Rodentia; family Cricetidae; genus Sigmodon; species Sigmodon hispidus. Next base: position 29,272 of record PVIH01021207.1, on the reverse strand, counting down.
AGGAAAAAAAGAGCAGATTTTATTGTATTTTATAAGTGAAACATTTTATAAGTGAATTCACTAGAATGAGAATGAGTTTTAGAAGACTGAGACTATTAGCAGATCATGTCACAGCTTATATGTTTTCAACAAATCCTCATAGTAAGATAACATATTTAGGAACACTATGCTGCCAAAGATAGTTATTGAATTTATTCATATTATTAAGTGTGTATAATGTACTAATGTTCTCAGGAATGACTAATTTATCTTGAATTAGCAAGCAGTGGGTGTGCTCTTCTATGGGGAGGGTTGTTTTTTTACTGATCAGAGTAGTTTACATTCCTATACTTTTTATGTAGACTTTAGGACCTGTGAGCCTTTCGCTGTCAACTTCATTATATATATATTTATGCATCCATTTTCACCTTATATATATATGCTGTGAACTGAAAAACTATTGGATTCTTGGAATTTCTTTTCATAGACATCCATTGCTTTACTTACACAACTAGCTGGTGACCACCTATTTACCACTATAAAAGATCATCTTTATATTTACAAAGGATATATATAGGTGTATAGATATATACATCTATATCTATATAGGTGTATAGAGTTGAGGCCTGTAGGCTTTCCCATGAAATACATATTCCTTTGTATGCCTCTTTATGTTGTTCTTGTTCTGCTTATGTTTATGTAGTCATGGTGTTGGAGACTCATAAATAAGTTATCTATTTTTTAACATATATAATTTAGTATTTATGTTATATGTGTATATATATATATATATATACACACACACACACACACACACACACACACACATACAAGGGAGTTGATTTATTCTATCATTTCTATCTCTCCCGAGCAGTGGTTGTCTATTTAGGGGATGATGACACATTTGAGGGCTAAATGACTCTTTCACAGATCATCAGAAAGGACAGATATTATGATAATACATTATGATTTGTAAACACATGATGACAGAAACATGTTACAAACTATAACAGCAACCAAAATAATGTTAACAAGAAAAAATGAATATAATATTATGATTGGATGTCATTACAATATGAGGAACTGTATTGCAGGGCATTGGGAAGATTGAGAACCACTCTTCTAGAGAACATTGACTATATAGTATATAATATCCTTTGCATTCTATTTCTATGTTATCTCTGTCAGGGGACATAGAGCCATATAATAGATACTGATTTCAGTTGTTAACAAAACACTGAATCAAAAGATTTTGATTTATTTTTATTATTAACTCAATTTTATTATTGTTATATCTATGTTAGTACCATGTTTATACTAGATAAATAACTCTAACATTATTCTATTGGATCAGCAATTTCTGAATTATACAATATATTGTTGAGCCAGCATAATGTTTTCATACTCATGTTATCTTAAAGTATATACATTGAGACAATATCCTGTAACATTCTATATCAGAAAATTAGACAACTTGTTACACCTTTAGTGATGTTACATATAATAACAAAGAAAGAAACTTTTACTTATTAAAAATAAATTTTAATCTTAACGTTAACAAACCATCTCAATTGATATATTCCAGTGTAATCTTATTTCTCCAAAAATGATTACTGAATATTTACAAAGGGAGATTGCAGGAAAAATCTAGTTCATTTTGTTTGTACTGTAACACCTTAGAAGTGAAAGTCTTACTAAGTTATTCATGTTGGTTACAAATTCCCATGGTCAGACAGTCCTCAGATTCTATTATACCCTTGGACTTCTATCACATGCACTGTCTTGAGATTCTGTGTTAATTTCTGCACATGACTGTTTGAGTATGTGCAAAGGCAGGAGGATATCATAATCTTATTATTCTGTACAGTATAAACTTTGCTTTGAAAAACTAAACATTACAGAACTAGCATAACAAAGGTCAGAATTTGAGAACCAAGAATTTGGTAAATATATCTTCTTGTCTCAAAGTGTGCACATTTTGCAAACTTAGAGACGTTATCTATAAAATCTGACTGTGTGAAGCCCTGAAACCTTATCACATAGGCAAGTTCCATATTCCACAATTGTCTTTGTGTAGTCAATGATATGAGAGAAGTTATTTTGAACTTATTTTACCAGCCTGTCCCCTAGCTTTGAACCTGAAGTTCAAATGAATGATGATACACATTAGAAATATAAGAAACTCAGAAATAGACAACTGTTGATAAGATTATTAAAATTCTATGTCTCTAGGGTCATTTTTTCCAACAATATCTAGCAATTAAACAAAAATCCCTAGCACACAATAGATGTCCTTTATCAATGTTGGTAGTCATGAGTATCTTCATTCCATGATCACTGGAATTATAGCTGCTCACTACTTTATAAAGACATTTTATTTTGCCTTCAGAGCAATACAAACTGACTTTTGTTGGTCATTTCTTTTTTTATAAATATTTTTCTCTTTTTTATTAATAAGCAAAATAATTAAAAACAAAAATATAACAACCTTAAATGCAGAATGGCAGCTCTATCAAACTGCTGCTGGAATTCAAGAACGTACCTCAGGTATACTCTTCCTCACTGTGAGGCAGATGACTTAGGGGTAGGTGTGTGTGTGTGTGTGTGTGTGTGTGTGTGTGTGTGTGTGTGTGTGTGTGTATAAAAACAAAGAATTTGAGACATGGAAAGCACTATGAGCCTTTCATTATACAATCCCAAAATTCTCTGCTTTTTTCTTTTCTTTGCCTCTGTATTCTCTGTAGTTCCAGCTCCAGCTGAACTTGTTACAGTCCCAAATCTCTCCTTCCATTTTTTCAGCTTCTCATCATCCTCAGACGTTCTAGAGATGGAAGAGACATTCAAACCCATTCCTTTCTGTATTGTTGTATGGTTGCCTCTATTCTCTTTACTATACGTATTGCTTGTTAGAAGACCTTTCTCTGAGCCAGTCCCTAAATGATGGAAAGTGAAAGACTCAAGATGTTTGCTTTTTTTCTTTTTCTACAGTAACATATTTCTAATAGGTTGTCCCACAGTCTCATGCTTTACATTATCAATTTCTGTACTATGGACCTTAATTAATAACATTTTCAATATAAACAGATACTTTAATGATAGTGTGCCAGCATTTTCTTCTAATATTCTGTTTTATATTTCCTAACAATATTCTTAGCATTTTCATTTCTACTAAACTTATAAACACAATGTAATCTAGTTTATCTTTATACAATTTTTCATGACAATTGTGAATATTTTCTCATGTCTCTTTTCCAATTCTTGTTGCTATTCACTAATAATTTAATATGTACAATAAATTTTACTGTTTTTACCTCCTCCTGCATACTAATTAATCCATAATAAAGTACTGTTGTTAAATTATTTAAATATTTTAGAAATCTAAAGTAATTTCTCAGTTTTCAGTTTTGTATGCAATAATTAAACAGCCTTTTGAAAATGGTTCCTGTGTACTCTACTAATGGTATAGTATTGTTACAAAAGGCCAAGAGAATAATTTTTGAGTTGAGTATTTGATCTACAACTGGCTGGTTCAATAATTAAGAGGTAATTGGATTTAAGAGCTCCAACAGTCTCAAATTGTCACTTACTTTATGGAATAAAATTATAGTGCATAATTTGGAGATAGGACCTTGTTCACCAAGGCATTTGACTGAGGACATGTGTTGTAAAGAAATACCTTGTCCCCATGATTTCTCTCTACTACTTTTCTCCATCACATTTTCTGTTATGTTATTTTATATCAGGCTCAAAGCAATGGAGTCACTGGCCAGAAACTCAAGTACTTTTAGCCATAAACCTGTATAAAACTTTCCTTCTCTAAAAATATGTATTTACTTAGATATTTTTTCTCAGCAACGAAAAGTTAATGCAACATTTCAGCAACATATCTTCCCATTTCTTTTAGTATAAAATTTGATTTCTTACTATAGTGAATGCAGGCCCAGTTAGTCTTTATTTTCTTTATGATCTTATCTACTTTTTCTTTGCTCATTCTTCTCTATCATTATAAACACTACAAGAATATTTTCAGCCTAAGGACTGTAATATGCTAATTTCTTCACTCTAACCTTTTCCAAGAAGCATTCCACAATGACCTTTTCTCCACTTATCATGTCTACTAAAAGCTAATCTCCAAGGAGAATATTTCCAGGTTAATTTTACTCAGAGTAGTCTTATTTTAACATCTTTTATTAAAAGGTTATATAGTACTAGATGATTAAACATTTTCAAAATTGACTTTATTTCACATGCTTTTTAACATGTATTTATTTTATATAATTTTAAATATTTTCATTATCCTTATTATTTCTATAGACTTTCTACCAGTCATCTTCTTGTTACCCTCTTAAAATACTTAAAAATATCAACTTAAAATACTGCTTGGATTTTAGTAAGTTTATATTTTTTTAAAGAATACATGAAAAAAATACTCAATTGATTGAAGAAATTAATTTTTCAGAATTAAGTGAGGATTCCCCAACCTAGACTGGCAATTGAACACTGGCAGTTCGAAGGAGCTGGGGAGCAGGATTTCCTTGATGGTGAGAAAAGCAGGTATGAATGACAGAGATTTCACTGACAGACAACTCATTTATTGAAATGGAGGAGTGAGCTTGTATAGCTCCAATCAGGAAAGAGAAAAATAAGATGACAACCAAGACACTTACACAAAAAAACTACCTAAACTTTCCAAGACAAGATAAAAATGTCTTTAAGGAAATTCTGTTTTACAAATAGTCTGTCAGAAATGCTAGGCATGTACACTGAAGACAGATGCCTCAATGCTGCAGAAGAACCTAGACAGCTATCTAGTCAGGCTGTCAGCAGTCAAGGCAAGAACACTTCCTTGCCCTGTGGCAAACTTTATCACAAAGATTGTAAGCTCCAAATTGTTTATCCAATGCCCATAATCTTTCCTAAAGTAGATTGTTGCTGACAGAAGATAAGACTCATTGTCCTAAAAAAAAAAAAAAATCTCTTATTTAGATATCTCAAATGTCATATTCTGTAAATCTCTAAGTGTTTGAGTAACCTACCTAAGATATACCTATGTTGACCTTGAAAACATACCAAATATGACTAAAATTTGATAAAAATGACTTACTTAATTCTATTTCTTTATACTCTAATTAGTTGGTAATAATAACTTTCAAGGAGTAACAATTTTGTATCACATTGTTAAATGAGCTGTGTAGGTACTTTACCTTAAATGTATGTACAGTAACAAAATTAACCTCAATGTTATGTCAATGTACAAAATTTGCATATAACATACAAATATCCAATCTAAAGTAAAATATTTAAAACTACTAGTTGATTTTTAAACAAAGATTTAATAATCAAATCTTTTATTCTATCACATCCACATTTCCTTTTGCTTTTCAGAATAGATTCAAAACTCTATCCTTTATTCTATTACATCTGTATCCCCTTTTTTCATTTTCTTTCTTTTACTGTTAAAAACAAGGACTCTTAATCTAGTCCTTGTTTTTAACAGTAGGAGATGTTCAGCTTTTTTTCCTGACCATTATCAATGAAATATAACAAATCAACCTAAACAATGACAATTATCCATATGTCATTAAAAGACCAAAAATCATCCATGCATCCTTTTGGGAATATGGATATCATTTTTAAAATTTACTTCTTGGTGTATAGAAGTAAAAGATTTTTTAGGGATCATGAAAAAAAGTTGGTTAATTGTAAAGTCTTAGAAGAGAGATTAGTTTCTGCAAAATAGAAAAGTATGGGCTTGTCTCAAGTTATAGCTAGAGTAGTCTGTAAGGCTTGATCATCTCAGTTAGCCACCTTGAAATTGTCCCAAACAATTTGTAGCCCACAGCTGATCTTTAGGTGGTGTTTGTCAGCTAACTGGTATTATCATACTCCATGTGAAATCATTGTTGTGGGGCCCTGTCTTTCTTTTGGAGACTTCAATGGTTACAGTTAAGCAGTGTCATCTGTCACATAGCAGGTGGCCCTTCCCATATGATTCAGAGATTTTACAGTTTCCTGTTACAAGCATATTTGCAAGGGTTTAGAGAAGGAAAGAGCCATACTTCTACTGCAAAGCTAGTTTTAATTTATAATTGAGTTGGGACCTCAATTTTTAGAAGAAAAGAGATATAAATGTTTGGCAATGAGATTTTACCTTGTAGAGTATATCGGGACCAATAGGCGTCACTTTCTTTGCTTGTGAATTTTTCTGGATAGCCTTCCCTTCTTCATCCGATGTCTAAATGTCCAAGGTCTTTTGACTTCTTAAAGATGGACATTTTTATTTTTCTGAAAAGACAAACCCATAAACCTGCTCCAAACTGATTGGTGAGTTTATTCTATAATTTGTAGAATTGTCACATTTGTGAATGAGCCATCATTTCACCTTATCAAGAGGTTTTTTGTTTTTTTTTGTTTTTTTTTTTCTGTTCAAGTCTAGTCTTTATTAATTGTGATAGTATTCTTAGCATTTTTTCTCCAATAGAAACGAAAGCAAAATCCCCTCCACAACATAACACATATTCTGGTTTCGGTTTTCAGGTCAAAATGTCTTTGAAGTAAATAGGCTGATTTAGCTCAGTATTTTTTCCTTTAGTCCAATGTGTTTTCATAGGTGTTGATCCTTTCTTATTATCAGAGAGAAAATTTGAAGCTAATAAAACATTATGTAATCTATTTCTGTGGTTCTTTGTTATGCCTTTCTTTTTATTTAGCATATCTTTAGAGATTAATTTGATCTTTCTATCATTTCTTGACCTGTAGGATTGTGTGGTGTCCTTGAAATATGCATTATATTGTAATAAGTAAAAGCTTGTTTTATTTTACTTGAGACATATGTTGGAGCATTGTCAGTCTTAATTTGTATGTGCATTTTCATGAATACCATAATGTCTAACAAATGTGTGATTACAGAATCAGCATTTTCCACACTCAAACAGGTGCCCATTAAAATCCTGAAAATGTATCTATTGTATGGTGTACATATTTCAATTTTCCAAATTAATTAAAATAAAACATATCCATCTATCAATCTACAAAATTTATATTACTATATAAATTTAGGATTATATATATGTATATATATATGTATGTATATAATTTATTTCACCAAGAAATGGAGAGATTCTATATAAAACTTTGCAATTTTGCTATTGATATGATTTTTTTAAATGAACCTCTGAGGACCCTAGCACATTTTCTAACAATAATTGATGAATTTCATTATTACCTTGTGCCTGGCAGAACCATATGAGTTCCAATGTGTGCTATATGTAAAGGGTGATTTCTATTCCTATGCATTTCTTGTAAGAGAATTTATAATAAAGTTATAAATCATAAATAAAGAAATAAAGTCAATAGTTTCAATGTGTAAAACAACTCTTTCTGTATACTGAGAACCAGGAAGGTTTAAAAGAACTTTATACTGACTTTCATTATGAGGTTCTGTAAAATCTATTAATAACATTACAATAGCATATAATTCTGAATTTTAAAATAAATTATAACGGCTTTGATCTACTTTACTTTTTTTTATTTGTAACCAGTTTTTCCTAATTTGTTTGCATCAGTACAAAATGGAGGGGCTCCAGAAATTATTGTTCTCTGTACAACTTGAGGAAGAATTCAGTTAGTTAGGTCCCTTTTTAAATTGTATTCCTCTTCTTTATAGTTATTTGCTGTAAATTTGTCCTGAAAATTACTGGAAGCTCTTTGTCAGGGTCTACTTTCTGCACATATTTGGTCAGTTTCACTGTTAGTAAATTGTAGAACAATTTCTGCTGGGTCTATTTCTGTCAATTAACAAAGTCTTAATTTTCTCTAAAATTAAATCAGAAATTCTTTTCACATGTCTTTAATTTCTTACTTGGTTTATGTGATAGATATATCCACTTCAATACAATACTTTCCATTTACAATAGAATTATTGAAGGAAAACTTTTAGAGGGTAAAATAACCAAAATGCAATGAAGGTCTGGATTCACACAATCTACATATGCATCCTGCAATATCTTTTTTATCAAACCAATTCTTTCACAGCTTTAGCTTATAGCAAATCTAAGGTTTTGAATAAATTATCCAGCTTATATTTTTTTTATTCCAATAGTGGTCAATGAATTGGAAATCTCTTGTAGTAACATTTGGAAATTATTAAGAGTCTGTAATAGATCTCTTCTTATTTTTACCTTTTAGAGTTTAATTTTTTGTAGACCTATTTTTATACTAAGTAATTAATAGAATCTCCTTTTTGTATTTTTTCAGTAGTAATTTTTAATTCTCAAGCAGGTAATTTTTTTCACTTCATCAAACACTATTTCTATAGTATCTATTTATGAGACAGACAATAAGATATTGTCCATGTAGTGGTACATGATATATAGTGAAAATTGCTTACATATCACATCTATTGACTGTTGTAAAATATATTGGCACAGAGTGGAACTATTTAACGTTTCCTGTGGGAAAACCTCCTTTTATTTCTTTACAGGTCAAGAATTATTATAAGCAGGCACTGAAAAAGTATTTTTTTTTTGTCTTTTTCTTCTAACAATATAGTGAAGAAACAGTGTTTTAAATTTATAACTGTAAGAGGCCATTCTTTAGGTAACAGAGAAGTCAAAAGAATTTTAGATTATAAGAAAGCCCATTGGATGAATAACTTTGTTAACTCTGAAATCTGTTACCATTCTCCATTTTTAAAATGTTTTATAACAAATGAAGAATTCCAAGGGCTGGCTGGTTCTTGAAATTGCTGAGCATTTATCTGCTCCTTTATCAACTGTTCTAAGGCCTCCAAAGTCTCTTTTATTAAAGGCCATTTGAACTCATATTAGCTTATATGTTAATCATTATAAAGTTAGATATGTTGGTGCCTTTTGTTGATCAGAAGGTGTAGTGCCTTGTTTTTATACAGTCTGAATGGTTAATGAAATATACATATTCCCATTGATTTTAGGGTAAATCTTAAAGTTTCTATGGCTGTCCAATCCCTTTGTGTAACTTTCCATATTTATTTCTCTACTCTGGTTTAGCTTCCTTTTGCTTGTTGATACTTCATAGAATTTACATTATAGAAAATTTCTTTTAAACTTTCTGGAGTAAAACTTTTTACACCCTCACTCATATTGAAAACATTGGAAGGTCATATATATATATATATACACATACATACATATATATATACATACATACATATATATATACATAAAATACCTTCCAATATTTTTCCCTGAAACATATTAGTTTATGATTTGTTTGAGATTGGAGTACTGCTAATCTGAGTATTTTATTACTTTAATAAATCACATCCCTGTAAATTTATGGTAATATTAAACCCATATGGCTTTAATTATCCTCACTGCTCTCTGGCCCTACATATTGGAGCCATCTCACATCTCACAGGGGCAAAGTGGGCTGCCAGAACTCTGATGCAATTATTATTACATCCATGCCTAAGTCTAACAGAATTTCAATGACAATGTCATTTATTTGTATTTTTAATTGTGGTCTTTATTTATTTATAAATGTTTGCAAAAATGTTTGCTATATGGTTTTCTAATTGTTCTTAAAATGTGTTTTCTTTATGATGGCATAATAATACTGACTAAATTTGATACTGGAGCCTGTGAGAGGGCCCTCAGAGCATTTCCCAAAGGCAAAAAGTACCCTGCCTATGCCTTTTGACCTATATTCATTTGTTTAATACATATTTTCTGCATAATCCAGAAGGGAGGGGCATTTTGTTGGGCTTGTTCTTAGCAAAATCATTGTTTCTAGAAATACTTTGTTTACAGTCTTTTTTTTAAAGTGACCTTGTTTTCCCAAGTTATAACATTTGATATTTTGATTTTTCTTCAAACTTATAGAAATGACTTCTCCTACGCAAGCATTATAACAGTTATGAGATCCCATATTACTTGTATTTTGGATTTGTTTCTCCAAAAGTACTGTTCTTGCTTATAATGGCCTAATTATCATTTCACATTGTGAATTAGCATTTTCAAAAGCCAGAGAATAAATTATTATTTGTCAAGCTTCTGTATTTAGTATTGTCTTATTACTGCTAAAGTCAATCTTTGAAAGAAAAAAAAGGAAAGAAATCAATGAAAGTTTTTGTTGTTGTTGTTACTTGCCTTAGATAATTTTGGTAAATGACTCATTTTTTCCCTACTTTTTAAATTCTATCTCAAGCACTGAAAGTGGCAATTTGGTATAAAACCTGGGTGTGATATTCATATAAATATTGTCTTTAACATTAGCATAATGTACTTCTCTGAGAAAACAGTCTTGGGAGATTTCAATACTCCTAGCCCTATCTCATTTTTCAATAATTTTAGCCTTATCTTTTCACCAAGTATTCTTCTTTTAAGGCGTTCAAATTTATTTTTTCTCAAAAAACACACAAAACAAAGGAAAATAATAAAATTCTCAAACTAAGAACATTAAATATAATCATGCTCAAAAATAGTAAACAAAAATAATACAAACAAACAAATGCCTTCCACACTATAAACAAATAAAAGTATAGACAACATATAATGGAGTCTATTGTGTGTAGTTCAAATACTTCTGAACAAAATAATTTCCTGGGATTGATTTATACTTGGAGTTACTCAACTGGAGGAAATGATTTTTCTCTATCACAACAGACATAAGTGACAGTTGTTAATCTTTACTCTAGAGAATAAATTTTCTTTTTCTTTTCTTTTCTTTTTTTTGTGTGTATTTCAAATCACTTTCTTTACCCATCATCTATCAAAGAAATAAGAATGCTTTTGCTTAAAGTCCATGAATGAGTGAGTCCATTACCTGTTTATCCTTCTGAGTTTGTGAAAACTTGCTCAGGAGGATATTCTCCAAATTCATCCATTTGCCAGAGAATTTTAGTATATCACTTTTTCTTACTGCTGAATAGTACTCCATTGTGTAGATGTACCACAGTTTTTTAATCCATTCTTCAGTTGAGAAGCATCTAGGTTGTTTTTAGGTTCTTGCTATTACAATAATGCTGCTATCAACATAGTTGAGCTAATGCTTTTGAGTTGTGAATGTGCATCTTTAGGGTATATGACCAATAATGGTATTGCTGGATCCTTGAGGAGATTGATTCCCAGTTTTCTTAGAAACCACCATACTGCATCCCAGAGTTGCTGAACAAGCTGAAACTCCAACCAACAATAGAGGAGTGTTCCCCTTGCTCCCCAATCTCTCCCGCATAGGCTGTCATCTGTGTCTTTTATTTTACTCAATCTGACAGGTGTAAAGTGGTATCTCAAAGTTGTTTTGGTTTGCATTTCTCTAATGCCTAAAGATGTCAAGCATTTTTTAAGTGCCTTAAATCAGGAACTAGAAGGCTGTCCCTTTTCCCCTCATCTAGTCAACATATTTCTAGAAGTTTTAGCTAAAGCAATAAAAGAATACCAGGAGGTTAAGGGGATACAAATTGGAAAAGAAGAAGTGAAACTATCTTTATTTGCAGATGATATGATTGTATACATAAGTGACCCACAAATTCTACCAGGTAACTTCTATAGCTGATAAACACTTTCAGCAATGAAGCATGATACAAGATTAATCAAAAACCATCTGTAGTCCTACTATACCCTAAAGATAAAAGTGCTGAAAGAGGAATATGGGAACATCATCCTTTATAATAGCTGCAAATAGCATTAAATACTTCGGGGTAACTATAAGCAAAGAAGTAACAGATCTGTTTAACAAAAATTTTAAATCACTGAAAAAAGAAATTGAAGAGGATATCAGAAAATGGAAAGCTTTTCCATGCTTCTGAATAGGTAAGATCAACATAGTAAAAATATCAATCTTTACTAAGTAATCTATTGTAACTGAACACTAGCCTTCAATACTGTGATAATCATATCTGTCCAGTCATTATGGATAATTGTATTACAAGTTGACCATTACATTAACATTTGCTTTACAAAGATGAGCACATGGTATGTGAGAATATTGCTTTCCTTAAATCTATTATTTAAACAGAAGTCCATTCAGTTCTTACACTGGTTTTTTATCATTTTTCAGTGATTATAATGCTACTAGATATATTGTCTGGCTGTTTGAAAGCCTTAGTCTGTTTCTCTGCAGTGTATTAAGAGAATTTTGAGATTGGTTCTCCTTTAAATTCCTCTGTCTGGCTCTAAATAAATTTATGATACATTATCTCAGATTTTCTACTACTTGCATTTTAGCACTCAAATCAACCAATTTGACACTGATATAAACAAACAATTTTAGGAGTAAAACAAAATGGTCAAACAAAGAATAATTATAATACACATTATAAAAATCTCATTTACATGAATAATCCTCTCATTTAGTTTTTCTATTTTATGCCTTCTAGGGTATTATCTATATAGACCAAATTCCTTCCATATAAATGTTTTCCTTCTTTTTTAGAATGTTAATTTTTTTATTGCTTTTTGAAAATCAATATCAAACTTTATATAAAAAAGCAAAACATTCAGAATATATAAGAAAAAAAATTATCTTTTCTCTAAAATACATGAAACATAAAAAATAAAATATAAAGCTTCTCAAGCCAAGTTAGGCTCAGCTACAGATAAAGAAAGCACAGTAGGTCACAGTTGCACTATGGCCAGGACAAGTATCTGCTAAGCAAACCTTCTGCTGTGAAAGCAGAAGTTGTTTGTTTGTTTTATGTGTGTGTGTGTGTGTGTGTTTTAAATCACTTTGTTCACCCATCATTTTTCAATGAAAATAGATTGTTTTTGCTTAAAGTCCACTAATGAGTGAGTACATCCCCTGTTTATCCTGAAGGCTAGGCTCACAAACAAAATGTTTTCTTTTTTATGTGGGGAAAAAACTCTTTAATAAATTTAATAAATCTCAATTGGCTCACCAAATCTGATGATAATGACAATTTAGACGAGAGTGAAGTGAAACAGCTCTCTAGTATGGCAGCAGTTTGAGGAAGGGGTCCAGGTAAAGCTATAGCCCACTGAGAGGGGAAACCTACTTTCTGAAAAATTTACCCAAAGGATAAAATTTTGGAGAAGAAACATGTGTTTCTAAGAGGCATTGCTGACAGGGAGCTAACTCCAAAAGGAAAACCTTGCCCACCAGATTTGAATCCTGAAAAATGTATCTCCAATCTGTGTCAGTGGCTAGAAAGCTACAGGCAAGAAGCTTATTTTTGAGAATTCTTGACCAATTGTTGGGAGTCATAGATTTTGTGAATTTTACTTGGACTTATAATAAAATCCAGAAGCCAGATATTGAGGGAAAGTTGACAGTTCAAAAGAAAGAATAGCCAATTTTTACCTAGCCAACTACTCACAAATCTTCACACTAAATGCTTCTGAGTACACAGGTGAAAGGGCAGGGTGTCATAGGTGAAGAGCTAAATGCCTCACTTCTTTTTCTTCATCCAGCTATCTCACTTCCTAGTTTAACTTTCCTAGTGTTACTATTAAACATGTGTGCCTATACAGCCAGGCTCTGTTTGGCCTTGAATTTGGAAGATCCAAATAGATATCTGCCTTCTTAGTGCTTACATTAAAAGCATAGGTTACCACTTCCTGACCTTCATGGCTAAATTTGTGGGTGGCTCTGTTCTCTGATTTTTTTAGGCAAACTTTATTAGATAACCAATATATCACAACATTTGTGTATTGTTCTCTGTCTTACCTAGGCTTCTTTGTGCATTTGAAGAGTATTTCATTTTGCTAAAGGCAATATTATTACTTATCTTTTGTATTTAATCTCTAAAATAGCACTGAACTATTTTCTGAGGGCTAGTTTTATGTCAACTGACACAAGCTAGAGTTGTCTGGAAGGAAGGGACATCAATCGAGTAATTGCCTCTGTAAGGAATTTTCATGATTTGTGGTTAATGAGGGAGGGCCCAGCATATTTTGAAAGTGCCATGTCTGGAGTGGTTGTCCTTCATTCTATAAAATATACTCAAAGAAAGCATTGAGGAACAAGGCAGTGAGCAGTACCTCACCATGGCTTCTGCCTCAGCTCTTGGTACCAGCTGCATGCCCTGTTTGTGTTCCTTTCTGGACTTCTTTCAGTGATGAACTACATGTGAAGGTGTAAACCAAACTGACCTTTTCTTCTCCAACTTGCTTTTGGTTATGCTATTATATTGCAGCAATAGAATATTCTGACGAGACACATTTTCAGCTCAATTTAACCAGAGACAGATTGATATATACTCATGCTAGAAGGCATTATGACTATTCATAGTTATAAATAATATTGAACTCTCATTATAGTATCTTTGTCAGAATACTTTTGTTAGAATATTTCAAATTTATTTAACAAAAGAAATTTATCAAATATCTATGTGGTGTTTACTTCTTGCTAAGAACACTGTGCATAAAGAATGGGCCAGATTTCATAGCACTATATGAATATATTCTGATCTCCAAAATTGACAGAAAAATATCAAACTTAATAAATTTTGATCATTAGTAAATTTGATCATTAGTAAATCCAACATAAATTCTCAATGTGTGTGTACATATATGCACACACACACACACACACACACACACACACACACACACATATATATATATGTATATATATACATATATATATATACTTCTGGAAAAAATCTGAGTCTAGCATTAGTAATGATGTAGAAAGCTATGAACACTAACAATTCTTTAAAAAAATCAGAATAAATAACCTTTATAAATAAGACATCCCACTCACTTATTAGTAGACTTTAAAAAAATATAAAAAGAGAGATGTCATTGTACACAAGAACTCAAGGCTAGAACATAGCTAAATGTCACAATGCCTCACTTCTGCATTGATGTCTTCTGGCAGAGAGGTGGCTAAGAAAAGGCTTGATTTTTTTTTAAAGGGTCTGGCCACAGAGAGATTAATTATCCTCCAGTAAGCAAATGAACGCATGAATGGGCAATTCTGTAAATGGGAAGATCATAAGAGTGGGCATAATACTGAGAGGTCTGATATATGAGGTTGATGGGGTGCATAATGTAAAAACACCAAATAATAAATATATATATGAAAAAAACTTTTAAAATGGTAAAAGAAATACTGTGATTAATATCAAGGTTTCATTGGCTTTGTAACTTTTAAAGCCTTGGTTTATTTTTCAAGTTTTATGGAATGATATGATATGCATTTGTCATAGTTCTTTAAGTTATAGTAGATTTCAGTAGTAAGTTCATATTTTCCTGTGTTTGTTTTTTTGTTGTTGTTTTTTATTTTTAATATAGAGTATATTATTAGTCTTTTAAGTATTTCAAGGTTGCAAAGTGTGCATTTGTTAAAATCATTCATTGAATTTAGGTTTAATTTTGCTATCTAAAAACTCACCATTTTTTTTCAGAATCTTCAATTTATCAAAACAAATTTATGATGTATGTCCTTATGACTTTTTGAAATTTCATTCATATCTGTTAGAATATTTGTGTTTCAATTTCTAGTTTTATTGAAGTAGGTCTCTTTTTTGTTTAATTTGGTTAAGAATTTGCCATTTGTGTTTAATCCTAATAAATAAATAAATAAATAAATAAATAAATAAATAAATAAATAAATGTGACATCCAATAATCAATGTTTTGTGATTAAGTAAATAGGCATTAATTAAAACTTCCATTTCTAAAAAATGACAGCTTCTTCTAATTGAAACACATATATTTATTTTCTAAAATCAAAGTATGAAAATACTTTAAAATTACAGCAGAAATAAGTTTTGACAGAGAATGAAGTTGAAAAGCACCAGTAATAATTGAATTAGGAAACCAAAGGAGCAGAAATAACCAGGAGAAACTGATGGCTATAATGTAACAGATTGCGTTTAGGTTTTTTCTTTTTTCATAATATTCTACAGAAATATGTAAAGACAAATACAAAATATAAAAAATATGATCTTGTAGAGACACATAATCTAAATCATAGATGTAATGAACAGGTCTTCACAAATAGTACCAATAAAAGTTGAGATGCATCAATTATACAATAAAATCTGTGATTCCCACAGTTTTATCTATTCCAATTAATTTGTGAGTTTCAAAATCTAATTATATTAAATTTTAAAAGTTTTATTTAAATTTATATTTTGTACTTTTTTGAATTTTTAACAATGATACTTATAGCTTAGTGTAAATCACATATGTGAGGGGACACATATGTGTACCACTTAAAAGATAGTTCTTTTAAATTTATTTATTTATGTTGAATAATTAGCTAAGCTAAAAATTGTCAGTTGGACAATTAAAATTTAATTACTCTGGAGAAGTCTACAGTACAAACTACCATAGTAACAGTTCTGTTGAATTATATATCAAATGGAAGCAATGTATACATATGCTGATATATTATCAAATAAACATGGCCTGAAGATCAGAAGGCAGACCCAGCCACAGAGTTAGTCATAGAGGTCACACAGTGGTGACACACATTTTTAATCTTAACACTTGAGAGTCAGAGGCAGAGATCTGTTTGGAATTCTTTTAAGTCAAGGCCATATATGACATTATTCTAGTTGGAAAGAGAAACAGATCCAAAGTAGTAGTAGTAGTACATAACTTTAATCCCAGCACTGGAGTTACTGCTCCCAGTATTTGGAAAACACACATGCCTTTCATTCCAGCACTAGGAAGTTTGATAAAGAAAGTAATGTGGTCAGACAAACATAAGAATGTAAGGCATGAGGAGGCTGGAGCCCCTTTTCCATTTTGACCTTGCAGTTGACTTCCACATACAGCCTGAAGATTCATAGAGACAGGATCTTCCACTTTCACCTGAGGAGTTGTCAAGGTAGAAAGTGGCTGTGGTTAATTCCTCTGTCTCTCTGAACTTTTAGCATTGGCCCCAATATTTGGCTCTGAATTTTTATTATCAGATTGATTAGAATTTCTACAGCAGGAAAATGATGGCCTGTGGAACACTCAGGCACAATCTGGCAGCTCTGGCCTACCTGGGAATAGGGGTGTACACTAGAATCCAACTTCAAAGCTAATAGTGTCTTACAATTGCTTTTAAGAAAATCTGGATGCTACATCATGACTCCCATAGAAAGACAAGATTCCGATAGAGATTCCTTGTATAATGCTATTCACGTTTTCTGAGAAAACACTGGAAGCAAGTTAATGCTCAGTTTGACACTAAAGCCAATTTAGGTGGTTGTATTCTTGTACTCATATTTTTTAAAAAATTCTCTCTGTATACATCTAAGATTTTTTAGTTTACAAAACTAAAATTATCTTTTACAAATAATTCTTTTAGGATAACACATTTAATTTTAATATACTATATATAATATAGTATGTATATGTAACATAAGAGAAAATCTTAACTGCTATTAAATAAGTATTTAGAAAACTTCTTATAAATATAATTTTGCATAGATTTGCCAGGAATTTTCAATGGGCATATTTGCCTGAAGTGTACAAGACCCTGTATTTCATTGCAAGAGAAAAAATATGTCAGTGAGAAAAAGAAATTCAATGCAAAGATTACATCAGCAGTCTCTAGCCACTTGAATCTCACTCTATGATATGAAGAGAGATTTCCACCAAAAAAGAAATAAACTTATGACTTTTATTATCTTTGGGTACCAGAGCAGGCTGATCAGAATTGTGACTAGTTTCAAGATATTTGAAGTCAGAATGAAGAGGGTAAATTCTACAACCTGCAAATGAATGAGATATAGAATTAGTGCAATTGCCCTTCTCCCTCTTTCAGTAGAATCTGCTAGCACTGATAGCTGCAGGAAGAAAATGAGATCCAGATTGGCAGGGACCAAAAGGTGAAGCTTCAGAGGCAAAGAGGGGTCATGGGGGCCGAGGCAGTTGCAATAAAGAGTTCCAGGTGGCTGAATAAAAGCAATCCCAGAAGGTCACAGAAAAATTCTAAGTGACTCTCAAGAAAAATAGGGCGGGCATTGCCAGTGTTCCCAGGGACAGAGTGAGCAGTTATGGGACTTGAATATCAACTAACCCTCTCTAAGGCCTGGAGCCAAGGCTTATTTTCTCTACCAATAAAATTGTTAGTTATCTTGGTCTTAGTATTTTACTAGAATGAAAGCCCCATACAGGGATGAAACTACTCCACATGAGGCTGGATAAAATTCAGATTCAATAAATAAGGTAATTTGCAACTCTAGGCAGAATACAGAATTCATGAATAAGTTTTTTGTGAGAGATAAATTTGATTTTTCTTTTCTAGAAAGATACAGTTTCTAAATTCTGAATAACTGAGTAGGAGCTATTCTTAAAGCATCATTATTTGTCTTTAGGTTATGACTCATTACCCTCTTCTACCTTTGAGATCAAATTAGCATCTGAAGTGTGCATACTCTATCTATAACAACACATTCCAGGCAATTCCAAAATTTATTTCTTGCTTGTTTGTTTGTTTCTAAGTAGGCTTGTGGCAGTAACAGATTCATACAAAAGCTTTGGAAAGCTTTAAATGGACATAATACAGAAGTCTAATGTCTTTTTATTTTAATTTTGACTTTAATAATGTGTAGTAGGTACTTGCTCTGCCAATAACCTTGGGCTATCTGGCTGAATAGAGAATAGAGGCAGTGCTTCTTGTCTGCCTACATGACCTCTTAAAAAGAAAGAGAGAGAGGGGTCATACTCTCTTTCAGGCTGCAAGGGCACTAATTAGCCAGGTCTATTCTCTCCTGGGCAGAACAGAAGATGACAAGAGCTATTCACTCTGTTTTGTATTAGTGAGTGTAAATCCTTATTTCATATTTTAATAAACTCTAAATACCTATTAAAATGACTTATAGATTTTATATAAAAGTGGCACACAATGTGGAGCTACTATCTCATGGTTATAGATAATAGTCATGTGTTAGGGTTGGTTATAAGTTGTAATAGGATTGGAGATTGAAAGATAAAGTTTCAAGGCAGAATTTTTATTTGAAAAAATAGGCTAGAATAGTAAGATAGATTATTATATCTACTTGTAAACTATAGGAATTATCAACATTACTTAATTTCCATTAGTATAAATTCTTCCATACTAAAATTTTTTTTCCTGTTTGAGATAATTCATATATTGATACAAATAAAAAAAGCTACATTTATCATGTTTTATATATTTACATATATATTTTTGGATATTGTACTAAATTTATATTCTACTTGTGTTCAGGATATTTTATATAATGGGTATTAAGATTGTTCTTATCTAACAGCACTATTTACTTCTACCACTGCTTAAGATATTTTATATATTATCACATATTCAAGGTCATTGTCCTTATACTATACCTCTGTATACAAATTGTTTATTGTTATAGTTTAAAGCCTTAGTCTTTTAACTATTTAAGTTGATAATAATAGGTCACCTATTGTCATTATTATAGTCATGCTAGTTATGTTCTAAATATACAGAAATATATGTAAGATAGATAGGCAATTATAAAACACTTTATAAACCTACAGAATATAGAATTTAATTTTTTATATAACTAAGAATTCTATTAACATGAGACACAATTGTTCCTTGCAGCACTGATCTACTGCTGACAGGATGCTGGGCATTGAAGATACTCCATATGAAATTTGTCTTCTTCTTGACAAAAAACTGGTCTGTTGGGCAAAGAACTGCTCTTTCCTTGACAGCTGACAGTTAAGTATGCTGTTCTTTCCAGATGAGCAAGACACACAGAAAAGTGACTGCTGAACCTTGCCAAGGCAGGGTAGGATAGTCTTTCAAAGTTTCTTGTGTCTGAAAATGGTCTGTTAGATGTTTTAGACCTATAGCCAAAAGTGAATGTTCTAACACTGCAAAGAAACATGATCTTTCAGGTTGAGTAGTCTTAATGGAGAACCACAGATCCCTTCTACCTGTCAGACCAATGGGAGAATGACACTCACCCAGTACAGGCAGAGATCCCAATCTTCAGGACCTCATCCCTGAGACACAGCCTTTCAAAAGTCACTCCCATTGATCTCTTCCACAAATCCATGCCAGCATGAAAATTACTGCAGGCCAGAATCCCCAATAAAATCTAGTTTACTAGACATCCCAAACCACAAAACCCCACCACATCTCCCAACCTATCCTGTAGTGGGACTGTTATCTGTATGCAGTGAATATCATTCTGTAAACAAAGGAGCTATTTTTGTTTGTGTGGAGCAATTAGAGGAGAGACAGGTAGAAAGAGGGTATAGTCAGACAGACTCCATCCAGCCACAAAAAAATAAGCATATAGAAATCAGTTGAGCTAGATGCCATTGGGCCATGTGGCAGAACCGATTAATAAAAAAATGGATTGAATTAAGATGAAAGAGCTAGCTAGTAATGTGACTAAGACATAAGCCAAACAGCATAAAATTAATATAAGTGTCTGAGTCATTTTGGGGGATAAAAGCTACCACAGGCAAGTTGGACCTCGGGCCGAAAGGGGGTGAGAAACCTGACATAACAGATGGCATCCCAATGTGGGCCCTGAACAACTGTGTAAAGTTTAAAAGGCATTCTAGAGCACAGAAACAGAACCAAAACCAGTTTTTGAATCATATATCTGAATTGGGTCATGGTACAGAGAAGCTGCAGGTTTCAGGCTTGAATTTAAAAAGGGCAGGTCCACGGCAGGCAGCTTAAAGCTGTACATCTCCTGAAAGATTCTGTATAAGTGCAATTGATTTAAGGTTTCTGCTTATATTGAACAGAAAGGAAACAGAATCAAAAACGTTTTTTAGGCAGTAGCATTTTCTTGAGTCTGATCTATTCGTTGTCAGTGAGTAGAGACAGGCTGGCACTTCCATCATGCTGAAAAGCTGCCAAATGGGGCAGAGTCTGCAATGAAAATGATACTAGCATTTTAAAAGATTTCTGGTTGGAAAGTTATTTAAGAATACACAATAAAAACAGATTCGGATGAAGAAAACCTCCAAATGAGGTACAATGTGTGTAAAATGTAGCATACACTTCAGGAAGAAAAGAAAAAGCATAAAGAAATCCCTTAAAGATGGCAAATACACAAAGATTCTGGATTATGGTTATTATTGTGTTTTCTTTTTTTAAGTTTTTATTAACTCTAAAAATCTTTAATGAATGAAAGATACATAGTATAGTTTATTGTCCATGTCCATGTACTGCCCCAAAGTGCCCTGTTCTCCATCCCAGCCATCAGAAAGTGATTTTAATATGGGCAGCTACCAGCACTAGCATTTCCCCAATCTTTCTCTGCCAGTTGGTGATATCCTTGGACACAGCACACCACAGCTGTCCATGTCATGGCTCTGCAATATCACAACCCTTCCTCACTTCTTCCTGTTGCTCCTCAGTGCCATGCTGCAGTTCAAATTTGTAGAAGAAGGCCTAGGCATCCCCCAGATCTGAGTCAATCTTCACAGTTCGATGGAACCACTTCGATGCGTTGGTGAGCTTTTGTTCACTCCAAAATAGCTTAGCCACAGCTAAAAGTACATGTGGGTCATGTTCACATTTCTTAATGGCATCCATACTCTTGGTCTTTCTCTGGGGCTTGGCCTTAAGGAAGACAGCTTCAGACCACAGGATACCAGAATTGGGGCATTCCTGTTGTGCCTTGGCCATGACAAAATACAGAAAAACAATTGACTGCAAAAGATGCTAAGTTTAAAAAAAGCATGTATTTTAAAAATATTTTGACTTTAAAATTTGAATCTGAGAATATGCTGCTTAGGAAAAGAATTTTTACTTTTGTTTCCACAGAAGATTAAAACCTGTGGATTTTCTCCAAGCAAATATGGTTTCATTTGTCAAGACCACCTGAAAATTCTCTAATGGAAAGTTTGGCTTCCAAGATATCAGTTAAAATGATCCAGCCTCAGGACCCCATGAGATTGATATCCCTTAATCAGCCAGAAAGAGTAAAAGAAAGGAAACTATGTCAAAATTACCAAAAATGTTGCTTATTTATGTTTGTCTTCATTATAAATGGTTAATGGTCATAGTTAGTCTTTAAAAAAAAGGGGGAGAGAATATGATATAGAAATGATTTTAAAAGATAGATGGATTTTGGTTTATTGATACAAATTCAGGGTCAATTTTGTTATGCTGTGTATATTTCTCTACTCTTGGTTAAGGCATGATATTTATGTAACTCATTTAAAATTGTAATATGTAATTGAGAAATGCAGATTAATAGCCATCTATGATAACCAAACTTATAGTCATGTTAGTTAGGTTTTTGTAGGTATACAAAGATATATTTCAGTTAGATAGGTAGTCTCCAAACACTTCAAAGACCTAGAGAATATTGCATTTAAAAGATTTTAAGAACTTAGACTTTTGTAGAAAATGAGACAGGTCTGGCCCTGGCAGCATTAATTTATTTCAGAGAATGATGGACATAGAAGAAAATTCATGTGAAATTTACTTTGTGGCAAAAGTTAGCCACTGGACAAGAAGACTGTTCTTGTATTGACTGCTTGACAGTATGCTGTATAAACTGGACATGCAGGTGGCATGGGAAAGTGACCTCAGACCTTTGGTAGAACAAGCCAAGATGGTCCTTCAGTTTCCTGCTCTGCAAAGAAATTAGCCAGACATTCTTCAAGACACAAGGAGAAGCGACTGACAGACTGTTTCAGATTCACTGCATCACTGAAAGGTATGCCAGAGACTTTGGGCCATAAAGGCTGAAGTTGATGCCCCAAAGTTACAAAGGAACTTTGGGTGACCGTCCAGGCAGACAGAGGTCATGTCTGACATTTCTAGAATTTGGAAATTGCTTATACTTCCTGTTTATTTGGGTAATATATCCTTCTGTGGTATTTGTTATAGTTGAAGATTTGAGAACTATAAGTATAGTTTTTCTTAGTTATTTTAAAAGGTATGTTAGTAATGAAACTTTAAACTTAGTAGGGTAAGGTAGATAATAGAATATTTTCTTTAATTTTGTTAATAGACTAGATATTGTAGCTGTAATTCTTGCTTGATAGTTGTTTTAGCATATGTAATTTTGCTATTTTGAAATTGAAACCTTCTTTTTTGACTAGACAGAAAAGAAGCAGTGTGGTAGGACTGTTTCTGATATGTAGCAAATATCATTCTGAAAATAAAGGAGCTGTTTTGGCCTGTGTGGAGCACCATAGAAGTGGGTAGAAGAAACAGAGGAGAGACAGGTAGAAGGAAGATAGAGTCAGGCAGATGCCATCCAGCCACCAAAGAAAAATTATATAGGACCCAGTTGAGTGAGGGGTCTTTGGGCAATGTGACAGAACAAATTAATAAAAATGGACTGAATTAAAATGAAAGAGTTGGCTAATAAAGTGACTGAGACATAAGCCAAAGAGTAAAAGCTTAATATAAGCATCTGAGTCATTTTGGGGGGATAAAAGCTACCATGAGCAGGTAGGACATCTGGCTCAAATGAGGTCAAAATCATTTATAACACTATCCTATCAGTCAGTGACACTGGGGGAAATTCAGGCCCACAGATCCTAGGCACCAATTAAACCAAGAATCCTCTAACACCTGTTAGATCAAGAGAGACCTGAGACCCAGTCCCTCAGTTTCTATTGGATCAGGAGTGACTACCTGAGACCCTCCATTTCTCAGCACCTACTGGATCAAGAGCTGGCACCTGAGACCCACAGTGTGTCAGTAGTTACTGGATTAAGAAGGTTACCTGAAATCTACAACTCGTTAGTATATATTTGATCAAGAACTGCTAAAGGATCAAGAGTTTGCTCTGAATAAAGACCTCATATTAAACCAAGAGAGGATCAGAATCAGTCAGTTTTTATTACACCAAGTACCAGCCACTGTGACACAGAAAACACTACCTCTGAGTAGACTAAGAGCCCATATTGGACTAAGAGAAGGTTTCTGAAACACAGACACAACTAAAACAGATTATACCAATATCAGCTGAAATACAAACAATTCCTGTAGTAACTCAAGGAAGAAATGGGCAAATGCCAGCAACAATACATATAACAACCTAAAGAACAACATGTAACCACCAGAATCTGATGGTTCTACAACAACAAGACCTGATCATGGCCAGGCAAAAGAAGCAGAAAGAAACAACTTTTAAAAACAACTTTATGAAAAAAATAGAAGCCTTAATAGAGGAAACAAAAATTTCCTTTAAAGAAATAGAAGACAAAAAATTGGAAAAGATCAACAAATCCCTGAAAGAAAATAACAAAATATAAGGAGACCAAGAAAAAGCAATCAAACAGCTGAAGGACACATATCAAGATTTAAAAATTGAAAAAGAAGCAATAAAGATCACAAATCAAGGCAATACTGGAAATAGAAAATCTGAAGAAACAAACTGGAATTACAGATTCAAGTATAACCAACAAAATATAAAACATAAAAGATTCTCTGCCGTGAAAGATTTGATAGTGGAAATATGATATAAGAAAAAAAAACACTAAAATCCAAGAAATCATAAAACAAAACATCCAGAAAATATGGAAAGCTATGAAAAGACCAAAACAAAAATAATGGAAATTGAAGAAGGAGAATGCCACATGAAAGGCACAGAAAGTATATTCAACAAATTTATAAAAGAAAACTTTTTTAATCTAAAGAAGGAAATGCATATAAAGAGAAAAGAAGCTTACAGAACACTAAATAGATTCACACACACAAACACACACACACAAAATATGTTGCTGCACAATAATAAAGCAACTAAACTTACAGAATGAAGCAAGAGTACTCAGAGCTACAAAAAAGGTCAACTTACCTATAAAGAACCTGTCAGAATAACATCAGATTACTCAATGGAAAAAAAAGACAGAAATTTTTGGTCAGATTTTATTCTGGCACTACAACATCATGGTTGCCAGCCAATACTGTTAGGCAAAATTATCAGTCAACTTAGATAGAGTATACAAAATATTTCATAAGAAAATCAGATTTAAACAATACTTATGCACAAATCCAACCCTACAGAACCACTACAGGGAAAACTCCAATATAAGGAAGCTAGATCCATCCATGAAATCACAAGCAATATAAATAATTTTACAAAAGAAAAAATACACACACACTGCCACCAAAGATGACAGAAAATAACAATCCCCAGTCATTAACATCAGTAATATCAATGGACTCAATTCACCTATAAAAAGACACGCTCTAACACAATGAATATAAAAGCAGAATCCATCCTCCAACTGAATAAAAGAGACACACCTCAAATCAAAGACAGACATTGGTTCAAAAGAGACACACCTCAAATCAAAGACAGACATTGGTTCAGATAAAAGGGTGGGGAAAATACTTTGTAATCAAATGGACATAAGAAACAAGCTGATATAGTCATCCAAATATCTAACAAAACAGACTTTAAACTAAAATAAATTAAACAAGATCAAGACAGACATTACATATTCATCTCAGGAATAATCAACCAAGATGAAGTCTCAATCCTGAACATTTATGCCACCAACACAATGGAAATGACAGATGTAAAATAATCACAGCTTCAGTCTCATGTGAATCCCCACACATTAATAGTGGGAGACTTCAATACCCCATTTTCAACAAACGATAGGTTTACCAGACAGAAATTCAAAAGAAAAATAATGAAACTAACAGATGTTGTGACCCAATTGGATTTAATAGATACATACAGAATTTTCCACCCAAATATAAAGGAATGTACATATTTATAAGCATCCCATTGAATTTTTTCTAAAATGAACCACATTCTCAGTCATAAAGCAAATATCAATATATACAAAAACTATAAATAACTCCTTGTATCCTATCAGACTCCCATGGTCTAAAGTTAAAGTTAAACAACAAAATTTAAAAAGAAGCCTGAAAATTCATTGAAACTGAAATCTCTCTATTGAACCACCTTTGGGTCAAAGAAGAAGTAAAGAAAGAAATCAAAGACTTCCTAAAATTTGATAAAAATGTATCTACAACATACCCAAACTTAAGGGACACAGTTGAAAGCCATAATAAAAAAAATTCATAGCACTGGAGGCAACATGAAAACTTAGAGAAACCTTACACAAGAGATTTAACAGCCAAGCTAAAAGCTTTAGAAAAATTAGTAACACACTCACCTAGAAGGAGTAAAAGGCAGGAAATAATCAAACTCTGGGTTAAAATTTAAAAAACAAAACAAAAAAAACAAATACAAAGAATCGGTGAATCAAAGAATTGGTTGAGAAAGTTAACAAAAGAAAATAAAACTCTTATCCAAATTGATCAAAATGTAAAGAAAGAGAGTATCAAAAATAACAGAATCAGAAATGAAGAGGGGGATATAACAACAGACACCCAGGAAATCCAGAGAATGATTAGGTCATACTTCAAAAATCTATACTCTACTAAATTCGAAAACCTAAAAGAAATGGACAGCTTTCTCCAGAGTTACCACATATCAAAATTAAATCAAGACTAGATAACTGACATAAATAGACCTGTAGTTGCCCCAAAATTAAAGCTGTTATTTAATCTCCAGTGCACTGAAAAACCCCAGGGTCTGATGGTTTTGATGCAGAATTCTACCAGATATTTAAAGAAGGACTAATATCAATATTCCTCAAACTGTTCTATACAACAGAAACTGAAGGAACATTGCTAAACTCTTCTTATGAGGTAACAGTCACCAGGATACTCAAGCTGCTGGAGATGAAACAGAGAAAGATAATTATAGATCAACCTCCCTCATGATCTTTGATGCAAAAATAGTCAATAAAATACTGGCAAACCAAATTCAAGAACATATCAAAAAATTATCTAGCATGGTAAAATAGGCTTCATCTCAGAGATGATAGTTCAACATACAAACAGAAGCTTGAAGTTAAAAGATTCATCGAGACAGGCCTGAGTTGTTGGCTGAGTGAGAAGTAGCTATGATTTCCTTAATCTCTTTATCTGATATTTCAGTTTACCCCCCAAAAAAATCTGGCTTCAGAAATTTGTTATAATACAAAATACAATTTATGTTATACTTTACCTTCACTGATATCTATTTTGTATTTAGCATTTAATTTCACTAAATTTTGTTCAGGGCAGAAACATTTATGCAACAGATTCATTTTGCTATATATAGATTTACATTGTCATTGCTTTTATTATAAATTTGTATGTATTTGTAGTTCTTCAATATCCAAATTATTAATACTACCATTAAAACTGATTTTTCAAAAAAAACAAAACTCTGTTGATATGTTCCAACATATAATAAAAAAACATAATCATCTCCCTAGATACTGAAAAAGCCTTTGACAAAATCCAATATTCTGGACAAAGGGGTTAGACTGAGCCAGAAACTCATATTACTACTGATCTCTAAAATATATAGAAAACACAAGAAACTATAGGCTAAAACCTCAAAAATTCCAACTAAAAAATTAGATTCTAAGCTAAAAAGGGAATTCTCAACAGAAGAATTTTAAAAGGCTGAAAGACACTTAAAGGACTGCTCAATATTTTTAGCCATCAGATAAATACAAATAAAACATCTCTGAGATACCAGCTTAAACTTCTCAGAATGTCTAAGATCAGAAACACAGATCAAGGCCTATGCCAGAGAGGATGTGGAGCCAGGGGAACTCTATGCCATTGGTGGTGAGAGTGCAGACTTCTACAGCCACTTTGGAAATTAGTATGGTACTACCTCAGAAAACTGAGAATTAATCTACTCAATGATTCAGCAATACCACTATTGTGCATATACCCAAAGGATATATATTTTTACCCCAAGGGCATCAGCACAACCAAGTTTATAACAGCATTATTCATAATATTCAGAACATGGAAACAACTTAGATGCCTCTCAACTAAAAAATGAACTAAAATATTGTAGTACATTTACAAAATGGAGGGTTACTAAGCAGAATTAAAAAAAAAAAAAGAAAGAAAGAAAAAGACATCTTAAAAGTTGCAGGCAAGTGGATTGGATTTGGAGAGTATTATTATGAGTGAGGTAATATAGGCCCAGAAAGACAGAAATGATATGTACTCTGTCAAGTTGATTTTAGAAACAAGGCAATGAATAACCAGGCTGCAAGCCAGAACCACTAAATAGCTAGGTAACAGGAGGTACTTTAGAGAGACATCCAGGGCTCTCTCAGAAGATCTCCTGAGTAAATTGGGATTAAAATGGGGAGCAAGCAAGGGGAGGTGGGAACAAATCATGACAGAAGGAGATGGCTGAGTGAGAGGAGTAACAGAGAGAGAGAACAAAGAAGTAT
The DNA here is from genome assembly GCA_004025045.1 of Sigmodon hispidus. Lineage (NCBI taxonomy): Eukaryota > Metazoa > Chordata > Mammalia > Rodentia > Cricetidae > Sigmodon > Sigmodon hispidus. The sequence continues at coordinate 1,137 of PVIH01021207.1, read as the reverse complement.
TTATCTTGATAGAGGGAGACACTTTGGGGTTAGAAAAAACCTGGCGCTAAGGAAACCTCCAAGAACCCACAAAATTTCCTTAGCTAGGACTCTACGTAATATTGGAGAGGGTATTTAAACAGGACTACATTTAATCAAATAAAAGACCACCCTACTTGTCTTTTTTTAAAGTTAAAGTAAGTTTAAGAGACATCGAAATATAGTTTTTAGTAATACAAGTAAGATACAAATTGGATTAGGTACAATCCTTTGGACTCACCAAAATAGAATAAATAGTGGAATACTTTCTTTGAATTTGTTAATTGTTAATGAACTGGATATTTGTCATGTAATTATTGTTTGCATATTATTGTATATAATTAGTAACTATGTTCCTATTGTATATGTATTTTCCTATGTTAGTTATCTTTCTTTTTTATTATTATGAACAAAGAAGTCACAATTTCTATCCTTGCATATCCTTTTTTTCTTTATTTATTTTGTATTTATCAAGAAAAACAGTAAAATGAATTTAAAATGCTGATAAGTTAACAATAACTATAAAGAAGATAAAAATCATAAGCATGACTTATCAAGAGTGATAATGCAAATAGGATTGCTACACATATATTTACTTTGTGTTCAGCTTTCCCTCTGAATTTTTTTTTTTTTTTGCCATCCCTGTATATCCCCATTCAAGGTCCCTTCCCCCTCCCGCCACATCAGGTCATTTTTTCTTCTCCACAACTCCCCATCCCCTCCCTGGGCAGGGAGCAGACAGTCCTAACGTCCCACTGACCCAATAATGCTTAGATCAGTCTCCACTCCTGGCAAATCCAGTATTGTCCCCCCTCCCTCAAGAGTGAGTCAGGTGTTCCTATAGTTGGAGTGGGATCCCAAGGGTCAGTCCAGGGTGTTTGTGATCCCAAGCTGTTCAGTGGTTGTGAATTGCAGCTTGGGCATGCTTGGCTTTTTTTCTTGTTTGTTTGTTTAGAGACCACTAATGAGTGAGTACATCCCCTGCTTATCTTTCTGAGTTTGTGATACCTCGCTCAGGAGGATATTCTCCAAATCCATCCATTTGCCTGTGAATTTTAGGATATCATTTTTTCTTACTGCTGAGTAGTATTCCATTGTGTAGATGTACCACAGTTTGTT
>PVIH01021206.1:0-30349 GCA_004025045.1 Sigmodon hispidus | reverse complement strand
CTCCCTTCTTCTTCTGTCTTTAAGTCTTTTCTCAGTCTTACTGTGTTAGCCACACACAGGCATTAAATTCACACACAGTCTGGCCTCAGCTATCCTAGTACCTGATGCTACAGACAATTTCTTCTCGTTTCTTTATTATTTTTATATGTTTTATGTTTTGCTTGTATGTATGTATGTTTGTACCATGTGCATGCCTTTTTCTGGCCCCTGCTAGAAGAGGCTAATAACAGATTCTAGAACTGGAACTGGAGTTACAGATGTTGTTAGCTTCTATGTGGACAGTAGGAACCAAGCCCTGGTCCTCTAGAAGAGCAACAACTCATCTTTTTAAAACAAGTTTTCTTTTTTAGATTATGTATATATGTATTTTTGCTTTGTTTTTTGAGACAGGGTTTCTCTGTGTAGCCCTGGCTGTCCTGGAGCTCACTCTGTAGTCTAGGCTGGCCTCGAACTCCCAAGTGCTGGGATTAGGAGCATGTGCCATCACCCCCCATCTCCTCCTCCTCCCTCCCCCCATATATGACTGTTTTGCCTGTAACACATTTCTTTCTGGTACCTGAAGATACCTGGAAAAGGTATCAGATCCCCTGGAGTTGGGTCCTAAGAATTGAACCTAGATTCTCTTGCAGGCAAACACTTGTATTTACAGGTTTTTTTCAATTCTCAGCATCCACATGGTGGCTCACAACGGTCTATAATGAGATTTGGTGCCCTCTTCTGGCATGCAGGCAGAACCCTGTGTACATAATCACTTTCAGGTAAAGCAGCTGGAAGAAGTGGGAAAAGAGCCCCTGGAGGTCCATGGGGCAGGAGAAAGACAGGGCAGGAGGCCAATAACCTGTCTTGGTGCATAGGCCCAGCTACTCCAGAGCTGTAAGGGCAGAGGGTGGCTTTGAAGAAACCTCAGTCTCCCTACCTGGGGTCAGCAAAGAGGCTAGAGAGAGGGTTCAACTGCTTCTTCAGGGGAAGGACAGTTGTTTAGTCCCACAGAGGGCCCATGAGTGGGAAGGTGAGGCAAGGTCCGTTGGGTAAGCTGATACCAAGCCAAGCTGGTAAGGATAGCTTCCCTTACCATCAACTGCAATAATAGGTGGATAGGGAAGGAGGGGGAGATGGGGGAGAACAAGCCACCCAGTTTCTGCAGCAGTTTGTACTTACAACATTGTTGTAAAGCAGCTTTTACTTGATAGAACTTTGAGGAGTCTGTAAGTTTGCGTGTTGGAGCTGGTTGTTTCCCCTGATTTGCTGTGTCCTGCACTAGACTTAGTGACTCTTCATAGTGTTCCCAAAGGCTTAGATCTGAAAACAAGCAAAATTGGCCTTGTTGGCTTGCTCTAGGCAAATGTGTTTCATTCTGAGTCTGTCTGGTTGGAGATCCTATACTAGATAGGCCTCAGCTGTGTCTGTGTAGGGTTCAACCCAGCAGAGTATACTGCTCTGAAAACAGATCAAAGGACCAAGGATAGAGAAAGGAGGTCTTGGTGCAAGGGGGTGGGTTGTTTTCAGGATGGCACTGCTCATTCCCACTAGCTCAGGCCCAGGGCAGAAGTAGTGATTTAGGGAAAGGAGGACTAGATGAGCTGGCTTATTGTCTTAGGTTTCTGGCCAGGACTTTCTGGCCCAGCCTCAAGGTTCAGACCCACTCACAGCCCCACTGCCACTTTGCCCCAAAGAAACACACAAAAGCTTATATTCATTTCATGCTGATTAGCCTAGGGTCTGGGCATATTGTCAGCTAGCTCTTGCTCTTAAACTGACCCATGATTCTTATCTTGTTCAGCCATGTGGCTGGGTACCTTTTCTCAGCAGCATTTCAACTTCTTTCCTGGCATCTCTGTAGTATCTCTCTCTTCTCTTCCTGTTTCCAGAGTTTTCTTAACCTGGTAGCCCCGCCCACACTTCCTGTCTGCCTCTGCCTAATCAGCTTTTTATTAAACCAGTAGGAGGGACAAATATTGGTAACTTACCATAATCCACTACACTGGCTAGGGAATTAAACATAGCAAGTGAAGATGTTGAGGGACTGCAGAGCATCCTGGTGAACCCAATTTGGTATATATTTCTCTAATCGGTTGTAAGTGTGTATTCAGCCCTTAGCATATCACCTAGCAAGAAGCATGAGTTGTCTTTTTAATTAAAAATAAATAAAAGTCGGGGCTGGAGAGATGGCTCATCGGTTAAGAGCACCGTCTGCTCTTCCAGAGGACCCGGGTTCGATTCCCAGCACCCACATGGCAGCTAACAACTGTCTGTAGTTCCAGTTCCAGGCAAACACCAAGGCAAATAAATAAAGTTTAAAAATAAATAAATAAATAAATAAATAAATAAATAAAAGTCTAAACATTTATTGATAGATTTTAAATATTAGCAGAATTACTCTATATAGTGATTAATTTTGTTGGTGATTCTAATTGAGTCAGGGATAGTTGTCTTGTAATACCCTCAGAGAACTGGTTCCAGGATACCAAATCGGAGGCTGTATAGACCTTTTATAAAATGGACTATCTTTGGTATGTAACTTTCCTATACGTTTATTGTACACCTTAGATTTTCTTTAGGTTACTGTAATACTATATCAGTTAAATGCTACACAAATAGTTTTATATTATAAACTGATGTAGTAAAGCTGGACATAGTGATGTGTACCTTTAATCCCAGCACTCAGGAGGTAGAGGCAGTTGGATGTCTGAGTTCAAGGTTAGCCTGGTTTGAAGACTGAGTTCCAGGACAGGCCAAGCTACAATCAAACAATCAAAAACAAGCCCGGTGGTGGTGGATGCATTTAATCACAATACTCGGGAAGCAGAGGCAGGTGGATTTATGAGTTCAAGGTCAACCTGGTCTACAAAAGTGAATTCTAGGACAGCCAGAGCTGTTACATAAAGAAACCCTGCCTTGAGAAACCAAAAAGAAAAAAAGAAAAAAAAAAAAGGAAATAAAAAACAACAAAAAAAAAAACCCTGGTATGGTAGTGCACACTTGTAATCCAGGCACTCCAGAGTTGGGAGCGGGGATTCAAGATTATCTGTATAGTTGAGTTTAAGGACACCTTGGACTCTATGCAGCATGATTGTATATGTGTAATCTATAGGCAGTTCTACCCTCTAAAGTAGAACCTATAAATAAAGAGAGCTGCCCCCCTGTATTTCTATTCTCAGGGAGACTCCAAAATCTTGGTTTCCTAAGGAATATGTTAGATGTAGTAGTACATGTATTTAATCCCAGCACTTGGAAGGCAGTGACAAGCTACTGTGGGTTTGAGGCCCATTTGGACTGTACAGTGAGATCTTATTAAAATAAAAGACTATCTGTACCTGATTTGTTCTTTGTCTTTGCTTTGTTGTACTTTGCTTGTCAAATTCCAAGGTGTCCTTGAACAGCCTTCAGAGCTTGGTTGCCTGGTTGCCTGGTTCTAAACTTTCTCTTTCTTCAGTGCCTCTGGCCTGCCTTCCCTCCCTCCAGTGATTCTGCAGTTAGGGACAGGTTATGTTGTCCCCTGGGGATCCTGCACCCCCTGCAGCTGAGTGGGTCTCTCAGCTCAGGCAGAGACCCCAGAATAGTTTGACAGCTTTTCAAGAAATTTGAATCTGGTCTTGGCTCTGGTGAATGTCTGGAGATGCCTTGCTGACAGTTCTAAGTGCAGTGGTAAGTGGGCCTGGTGGGCCTGGTCTACAGCTCCCGCTGACATGCTTGTTCAGAGAACTGGACAGGAGAAAAGATCCAGTTATATCTTGGTCCTAGCACCTTGGCTCTTCTAGAGAGTACCAGGGTCAGGGGATGGCCACAGGCTCCTTCCAAACAGTGGCAGTGTGACATACGCTGCTTCCTTCCCACATGCACTTTTGACTCAAAAGCAGGTGATATATCAAAAATCCTGTGTGCCCAGTGGTGTTTGTGTTCTCACCCGTTCCTCCTACTTTAATTTACCCTTGATTTATAGATAGAACTGGGGCTCCAAGAGCTTAGAACATGCCTTGTGTTCCCATGGCAGGTTTTAAACTAAGCCTATGCAAGTCCCATTTTTCTGTCAGAAAATGTTGGAGACAGTTGAGGACAGATTTCACTTTGCATTTTCCAACCCCAGGGGGCCGGCTACAGGGACAGCAGCTGTGAGAGCCTTCTCTGCCGTCATCCTGACTCCATACAGCTTTCCAGCTCAGGCTTGAGTGAGTGTCCTTCTTTTTACAGATCCCAGAAATTATCCACTTCTGCTGTGACTTCCTCATGTCATGGGTAGATGAGGAGAACATTCTCGATGTTTACCGGCTGGCGGAGCTCTTTGACCTGAACCGTCTGACCCAACAGCTGGATACCTACATTCTCAAAAACTTTGTGGCCTTCTCGAGAACTGACAAATACCGCCAGCTTCCCTTGGAGAAAGTCTACTCTCTCCTCAGCAGCAATCGCCTGGAGGTTTCCTGTGAGACTGAGGTGTATGAAGGGGCCCTGCTCTACCATTACCCCCTGGAGCAGGTGCAGGCTGACCAGATCTCACTGCTTGAGCCCCCCAAGCTCCTAGAGACTGTGCGATTTCCCTTGATGGAAGCTGAGGTCCTTCAACGGCTGCATGACAGGCTTGGTCCTAGCCCACTGAGGGACACTGTGGCCAGTGCCCTTATGTACCACCGGAATGAGAGCCTGCAGCCCAGCCTTCAGGGCCCACACACAGAGCTTCGCTCAGACTTCCAGTGTGTTGTGGGCTTTGGGGGCATTCACTCTACACCATCTACAATCCTTAGTGACCAGGCCAAGTACCTGAATCCCCTGCTGGGAGAGTGGAAACACTTCACTGCCTCTCTGGCGCCCCGGATGTCCAACCAGGGCATTGCAGTGCTCAACAACTTCGTGTACTTGATTGGAGGGGACAATAATGTCCAAGGATTCCGAGCTGAGTCCCGATGCTGGAGGTAGGAAAGAGCACTTACCATCATTGCCTTTGTTCTTAGACAACTACATGGTGCAGGATTTGTGGGTATGTGGGCTGCTCAGGGGACATGTATCAAGGGCACATCACTACAGGCCTGGTTTCTGCATCTGCCTTTTTACGTGAGTGCTACAGCTTCTCTGGGGTATACCTGTTTCATGTAATGGAGTCCAGATGAATTCACAGAAAGTGAACCATAGTGAAGTAAGAAAAAGGACATCAGAATTGCTTTCTTGCCCTCTCTGTCCCTGCTATCCTGAAGCCCAGCTTGTCTGCAGAGGTCACCTTGACTGCTTGTGCTCAGGGAGCATGCTGGAGAGTGTTGTGTGTGTTGGGCTAGCTCTTCAGTATCTTTTTCCAGGTTCCTTGCTGGTCAGCTCTGTTCCTTTTCTCCAAACTGCCAGCCAGGATATCTTCCAGATGCTACCTGCTGGAGCCCACATCTGAGTACAGAGGAGTGGGAAGGATCAGTAAGCATCATTGAGCCCTCGCTAAATTCCCCCTTGGCCCTGTAGTCAGATGAGAATGTACTCAGTAGGTACTGTGAAGAGGCAATTTTTTAAAGGGAGTTTTGTGGACTGCTTTGATCTGCAGGATACTTCTAGAGAGATCCATTTCTTTGAACAGAACAAGAGACATTTGTTCAAAACTCCAGTGGCTTCAGCTACCATTGAATTTTGAGGGACCTCTCCATCATTCTTTGATGCATATGGGAATTCCCGACATCCCTAGTCCCTGCCACAAGCCAAGAGATGGTACTGCAGAGAACAGCTCTGGGCTGGGTGCTATTGCAGATCATTTTGATATTCATGTTTTTTCTTTGGCTATAAAGAGTAAGGCTGGACTCTGGACTGGCTCTGCCACACAAATCAAGCAAGCACAATGATACTAAGAGGAATTCACCCATTCCTTGGTCATTTCTGACCATAGGAAGCAGTCACCTTTGGCAAACTAGTGAGATTTAAACCTGCCTATAACATATGGTTATTAGATGGTTGGAATGACAGAGTTCATAAAGAAGGAAATGACTCACTTCCTTTGTAACTGGATACTGTCTCCAGTGAGCATGGCTGAATTGACTTCTCTCAGGTCAAGCCTGGAAGCTTCTTTCTTAAGCTTCCAGCTGTGGGGCTAAGGTCAGGCGGCCCCACCTTAGCATTTGAGAGCTGCAAAGCAGATCTCTCCAGAGCAATGACAGCTGAGAGCTGAACTTGGATCATGACAGGTGGGATCAAAGAAGCAGAAATTTACAGGGTGGTGGTGGCAAGTAGGGCCACCTGCCTGCCTGCCTGCCAGCTGACCAGTGTGTCTGTCATGTGTACAGAACGAAGGCTTCATTTGCTTCCTAGCCCTCTTGAGACTGCAGAACTGAGTGTGCAGCTTGGTGTTCTGTGATTCCCTAGCATGTGTAAGGCCCTGGGCTCCACTCCAGCACTTTTTGCTTTTTGATCAAGCGTGTGCCAGCTGGGTAGCTGAGGATGACCATGAATTCATGATCATTCTGCCTTATCTCCTGACTGCTTGGATATCACAGTGGCTGAATCCCTAAAATTGATTATTCTGAGTTTGTTTCTTTTTCCCTTTCATAGTTTACCAGCTTTAAAATCTACAAGCTCTTGGAATATAAGAAAACAGAAGTTTACAGTAAATAAGCTTTGCAGTCTGAGGAGATAGTGCTTAGCGGGCGTGTCCTAGAGCTCTGATGTAGAAACTGTAAGAAACTGTCTGTGAAGCAAATTGATTCTTTGTTTCCATTACTTTTAATTTTTTTTAAATTCGTATATACAACTGCATTGGCTTCATAACACTACTATGAAATACCTAAAGCAACTAATTAATGAAGATAAAATAAAAAGAGAAGTTAAAGTCCTAGATCATACAGTACATGGACTACGCCCCTGGTTTGTCCTTTATGAGGTAGGTGGTTCTTGTGGGAGCACTAAATCTGTTCAGGACCCAGAAAGTAGAAACCAGGGATGCAGAGTTACACAGTTTTGTTTTTGTGGTTTTTAAAGACAAGGTCTTACTTTATATATTTATTTATTTTTTAGAAAGTGTTTTATTCTGTAGTCCTTCCTGACCGAGGACTCTACAGAGACCAGGTTGGCCTTGAAATTGGAGTGATCCTTCTGCCTCTGCTTTCCTAGTTCTAGGATAGGAGGTATGTGCAACTATAATAGGCCTCACTATCTCCTTGAGTTCATTTCTTAGTGACCCAAGATGGACCCTAATACCTCCCAAAACTGCCACCCTGAAGACCAGGTCTTAGGGTTACTGTGGCTGGGATGAAACACCTTGGAAAGGTTTATTTCACTCAGTTATGTTAACAGTTCATCATCCAAAACAGTGAGGACAGGGATGCAGAAACACCATGGAAGGGTGCTGTTTACGGGCTTGCTTCCCATGGCTTGCTCAGCCTGGTTTCTTATAAAACTTGGAACCACTAGTCCTGGGGTGGCCACACCCACAATGGGCTGGGCCCTCCTCCATTGATCACTAATTGAGAAAATGCCTTACAGGCTTGTCTACAGCCTGATTTTATGGAGACATTTTCTCAGTTGAGGCATCCTCTCTGATGACTCCAGTTTATGTCCAGTTGACATAAAACTAGGCAGCACAAGGCCGTTGGAGGGCACTCGTCCAAACCATAGGAGGTAGCCACATCATTCTTTGTAGATTTTCCATAGCTATAGCCAGATAAATTATTGAGCATTATCTGTGCTGTGCCTAGTAGTATGTAGTCCATGTTGCATGTGCCCTGACCCTGCCTGTATAAAATGGTTTTTTTCTTAAAGCTTTAATAGCCTTTAAAACAGTAATAGTTAGACCTGATGATGATCCTATAATCTCAACTGCTTGAGAGGCTGAGACAGAATTACCAGTTCAAGACCTGCCTGGGCTACTGGATGGACTCAGATCCAGCCTGTACAACTTAGTGAGACACTTACAAAACAGAGGGCCAGGAACCAAGTGTGTTGGTTCATACCTTTAATCTCAGCACCTGGAAGACAGACAGGCAAGCTAACACAGGGAGACCTTATTTCAAACAAAAAGAATGGTGGGCTGTGGGTGATTTAGCTCAGTAATAGAACTCTGATAGCATGCACAGAACTTTAGGTTTAATCCCTGATACTTTGAAGTACACCCTGTCATACCACTAATAGTTATGGAATTACAGAAGAAAAAAAAACAATTTGCTAAATTTGACAAAAACCTCTGGTATACTTTGAACCTGGATTTTTACCTCTCAATTTATAATAGTTTGGCAGTTCAGATATGTGATTTAAATTATCTTGGAAAATTTTGGCTGCTATAACAAATACTACCAGAGTAGGTGGCTTAAATACCTAACACCTGGTTCTCATAATCTTGGTTCTATAGTCTCAGCTGATTGAGTTTGGTGAGGACACTTTATTGCTGAGCCCTCACATAAAAGACAGACTGAGTTCTCATTTCTTCCTCTTTGTGATAGTTTGAATATGATTGGCCCTCATAAGTTCATAAGCAATGGCACTAATAGTAGGTGTGGCTTTGTTGGAGTAAGTATGGCCTTGTTGGAGGAAGTGTGTCACTGTAGGGGCGCGGAATTTGAGGTTTCCTATGGTCAGGATACCTCCCAGTGTCTTAGTCCACTCTCTGCTGCCCTCTGATCAAGATATAGCCAGCACCATGTCTGCCTGCATGCTGCCATGCTCCCTGCCATCATGACAATGGACTGAACCTCTGAAAGTGTAATTGAGCCACCCCAATTAGATGGTTTCCTTTATAACAGATGCTGTGGTCATGGTGTCTCTTCACAGCTGTAGAAACCCTAACTAAACAGAAGTTGGTACTAGGGACTAGAGTATTGCTGTGATAGGCCTGACCATGTTTTTGTTTGGAGGAATTTCGATTTTGGTATTTTAGGTTAGGAAAGCAGTGGAATGCTTTAAGCACTGTTTAATGGGCCATCGTAGTAGGATTGTGGAAGATAGTTGTGTTACCAGAGGCTGGCTCAAGAATTTCAGAGGAGAAGAATTTTAGTATTTTGTCTAGAGACTGTTCTTGTGATATTTTGGTTAAAAATGTGGCTCCTTTTTACCACTGTCTGAAGAATCTGCTTGAGGCTAAAGTGAACTGTTTTGAATTATTTTCCATTGGCAGAGGAAATCTCAAAACAGCCTAGGCTCTGTCTTGTGGTTATCAGTGGTAACTCTGATGTTAAAGATTTATAATGAAAAGAAGCAAGATGGGCAAATAAAAATATAAAATGTACAGGTTGAGAAAAGGAGCACCAGGAAGTGGAATGGAGCGAAATCATATGTCCAAGAATGTAAATTGACTGAGAAATAGAATAAAGAAATGATATGGGGGCAAGATCCCATCCAACTAAGTTTCCAACCTGTGAAAAGGAACTAAATTAAAGCTTAGAGCTGGGTATGGAGGTGCACTCCTTTAATCCCAGGGCTGGGAAGGCAGAGGCTGGTGGATTTCTGAGTTTGAGTCTACAAATCCAGTTTCAGGACAGCCACACTTAGGGAGTGAAGAACAGTAAGCTGGTGGAGATGTACTTGAACAAGGGGCCATGTTCCAGCCACAGAAAGTGACAGAACTTGGCAGCTTTGGCCATGTGCTTCTGGAGTTAAGGACAGAAGAAAGGTTACGGCGTTTGTCCCCGAGACTAAGGAAAACCACTGAGGTTAGCATGTGTCAGGGGTGCCCTGAATGGAGGCCTAGAGGCCATTGCCTGAAGCTGTGGAGGTGAAGCCTGGATTGCCTCGGGAGATTCCAAGATGCTGGGTATGCCAGAGCCATGGGATACCTGCCCAGGAGAGCTGCTAACAGGGAGTGGAGCCAGCCCAAGAGAAAGACATGTGTAGCAGTCACCAAAGCTGAAAGGAGCTGGAGATCCAAAGAGCATTTTGACATGAGACATGGAGATGCAGAGTTTGGAGTCTGCCCAGCTGGTCTGTCTTTGGCCCAGTATCTCCTCACTATGCTCCTTTCTCTGTTTTGAAACAGTGATGTATATCTTCTGCCATTATATGTTGGAAGTAGTGGTTTGTTTTGATTTTTGATTTTATAGGGGATTGCAGTTATGAGATTACAGGAATCTCAGAAGAGGCTTAGAATTTTGGACTTTTAAACATTATTGATAATGTTTATCACAGTTGTTTAAAACTGTGATAGATTATGGGGACCTTTGAAATTAGACTAGGTGCATTTTGCATTATGATATTGTTACAAGCTTATGGGGCCCAGGGACTGAAATGTGGTGGTGATTTGAATGTAATTGTATGAAAGCTTAGCCTTAGCTTAGGCTTGTTCCCAAGTCATTCTTAAAACTTAAGTTATCCATTTATATTAATCTACATTCTGCCTCGTGGCTCCATACCTGTGCATCCCACACCCTCTGTGTCTAGCTGACAAACGCCAGCTCTCTAATTCTTCCCAGAGATCCTTTCTCTGTTCAGAAGTCTTGCTTGTCTTTCCTGCCCAGCTATCGGCTGTTCATATGTCCATGCACAAAGGAGGCCAGTATACAGGAAAAGCCGTAGACAGCCCCATCTAACCAGATGGCAACTTTGTCAGCCTACCTTGGTAATTTAGTGAGATCCTGTCTTAAAAACTGGAAGAGGTAGGACTGGAGAGATGCTCATCTATTAAAAGAACCTACTGCTCTTCAGAGGACCTGGGTTTGTTTCCCAGCACCCATGTGTTGGCTCACAGTCATTTATAATTAGTTCCAGGGAGTCTAACATCCTTTTCTGGCTTCCAAGGCACCAGGTTTGCACATAGAGCACATGTGTTCATGCAGGCAAGACACTCATAAATGAAACAAATATTTTAAAGTTTTTAAAAATAAATCTTAAAAAAATATTTTAAGGGGCTGGAGAGATGGCTCAGTCGTTAAGAACACTGGCTGCTCTTCCAGAGGACCCAAGTTCAATTTCCAGCACCCACATGGTAGCTTACAGCTGTCTGTAACTCCAGTTCCAGGGGATCCAACGCCTTCACAGAGACAAGCATGCGTGCAAAATGCCAGTGCACTTTAAAAAATAAATCTTTTTAGAAAAATTGTTTAAAATTTTTTTAAGGTGAAAAGAGGTCTGGGAATGTAGCTTGGTGATAGAACACTTGCCTAGCATCCAGTGGCTATTGGTTTAGGCTGGCCCCAGTGTGGCAAAGAAGAAAGAAAATGAGGATGGATTTAGGCATGAGAGGGCCTCAGGTGTGGGTGTAAGTGTATAAAACCATGAGTTTTGCTGGTATTGTGGGGAACAGAAAACATGGGGAATGCAGGGTTCTCTTGAGCATAGTTAAGTGAACAGTCAGGTCTAAAATACAGTAGAGACCCCTGGGTGACAGCTGACATGCCAGGTAGCTGAGAGAGCCCTGGGGGAATTGAAAGCCTTGTTTAGGCAGTAGTGGGTGAGTGAGTTAGCAGAAAGAAAAGAGGGGACCTTGGGCTGGTCCTGTCGAGCAACAAGGAAGGACTGGCTCTGCAGTGTTGGATGATGCTTGTTGCTTGATGTTGTCAGGGAAACAAGGCTGTGACTTGGGACCTGTATTTGCTCTGAAAGTGATATAATGTGGCTCGGTATCAGGAAAGTAAGCTGTAGTAACAGAGCTTGGGAGATCCACTCTCAGCAAGGGGTTAACAGAGATGAATGTTTATCTTTCCTGCTTCATTCCCTTCTTTTTCCCGTGCACCTCTTGCCTCAACTGGTTGTGCAGAACCCTCTGGCTTCATCCAGTCAGCCTTATTCATTTTCTTTAGTGGGTTCCATTTCCTTTAGTGGAGTTCCTGGAATCTCACAGAATCCTGCTCTCTGGTGACCACAGTTCAAGGTGAGAGTTGACATGCTCACTTGAGCAAGAAGGATGTCCTGAAGGGTGGGGATAGAGAAGACACCCTTGTCAGGGAAGTCAGGAAAGCCAGTAGTCAGAGAACAGAATAGTTATTTCAGGGGGGCGAAAGGGCTGAGGGGATCCTATGACAGGAAAGAGTGAGGATGTGATGGCCAAGAGGAAGGTGGCCACATTTGGGTAGATACGAACCCAAGAGGTTGTTCCTGTATTGGGCCCACCTCATGGGCAGAAACTCAGGAGATTCCTGCCTATATTCCAGGCCATCTTGTGCTAAAGTGAACCTCTGTCGTGGCTCTGTGTCAGCAGGGCCTAACTGCCAGGATGGAGGGTGTTTAGACCAGGCTGCAGCAAAGAAGTGAGGCAGTAGAAAGTGTAGGCTTGAAAAGCAAGTTTCTCTCCTTCTCAGTGACATACTGACATCCTCATGTCCTCCAAAGGTATGACCCGAGGCACAATCGTTGGTTCCAGATCCAGTCCTTGCAGCAGGAACATGCAGACCTCTGTGTGTGTGTCGTGGACAAGTACATCTACGCTGTAGCAGGTCGTGACTACCACAATGACCTGAATGCTGTGGAGCGCTATGATCCTGCCACCAATTCCTGGGAGTATGTGGCCCCACTCAAGAGGGAGGTAAGGAAGCCCTCCAACAGGAGCCTTCCCAGATTTATTCTATGGTTCCAGGGCAAGGAATCAGGCCTGGTAATGGGAGGCCATGCCTGTGCCAGGCTTCTATATGGAGTATGTTGGGAGGCCTCTGAGACCGGTGCCCCTTATGAGTTTTGTGTAATGGGATTGCCACTCACCTTGCCCCTATACTTCGGTATAGATAGAAATTCTTCCCTACCTGTTCTTGCTGACAGAGCTGGAAGATTCCCAAATATGTCAAAACAGAGGGACATGAACAGCCTGAAGGGTGGCCTGGTCACAGGTCTTTCCTCAGCCTCCTCCTCTCTAAGAGGAGAACAGCCACAGGACCTCCCAGGGCTTTCACACTTTTTATTTTTATAAAGACAATAATAATCTTGTACATATAGCATAGCACCTTTGTTTAGTCCAGTTCAGAGATGCTTAAAATTATGGTGCAAGGGTAATGCTTTATGGTGGTGCACCTTACTCTTTTTTTGTGGTTCTAGGGTACTTAGGCCTAGTCCCACACCACCTGTGGCATCCGTCACTCTGCAGCCTTGGCCTCTGAGGAAAGGTGTTGGGGCTGTTGTGCACTTGCTCCAGGCTCACACCTTAGAGATGCCAGGCACTCCAGACTCAGGATGGTGAAGTGGTCACACATAAAAACTCAGACCCAGTCAGGTGCCTGGGCAGGAACTCTGGCTTTGGAGTTCTTTCCACTACCTGCCATTTTTCTCTCACGCCCTTCCTCAAACCCTTGGGGATTAAGACTTTGACCTCAATGAACTGAGATCAGGATTTTCTGACCACATCCCAGATAGAGAGGCCTGATTTCTGTCACCCTTCCCACAGGCTCCCAGCCATGCCAGACCCTTGTTCTTTAGCTTCTTTGTGGGAAGGAAGCCCTGCCCTAGCTCTGGACAGAGAAGCAGATTTTGCATGAAAATATCTGGGGCTCTTGAGATCTGGTGGATCTTATTCTAGGAGTTTAAGAAAGGTTTGTGGGGGAAGGGCTTGCCCTCTTTGTCTGAGACTGTGGGCAAAGCTGCAGTTCTTCATATTGGCCACAGAGGGGCAGTCTTGACCTCACTGGTCACCTTCATTCCTTCATGCATGTGGTCATCTCTTCCACTAGTCACCACCTGCTGTGTACTAAATCACAGAGATCCAGTGGTGACCATGGACAAACCCTCCTCCACCAAGTGGATGGCAGAGGTTACTTATTAATCACCCCAAATACCAGTGAGTACTTACAGTAAGTAAATGAAAGAATGAAGAAGGCATAAATGCTCTGGAGGACTCAGGCATCTTGGACGATTAAAGGGAAATGCATTATTTAGTGAATGTCTATCTGAGTAAGTGGCAGAGTAAGACCTAAAAATAAATTAGCCATTTGCAATGGACCAAGGACCTCCACGGGCAGGGAGTGCAAGTGTGGAGGAGTGCCCTGTGGAGAGCAGAAGAAGGCATAAATGCTCTGGAGGACTCAGGCATCTTGGACGATTAAATGGAGATGCATTATTTAGTGAATGTCTATCTGAGTAAGTGGCAGAGTAAGGCCTAAAAATAAATTAGCCATTTGCAGTGGACCAAGGACCTCCACGGGCAGGGAGTGCAAGTGTGGAGGAGTGCCCTTGTGGAGAGCAGAAGGCCTGGAGGAAAGAAGAGTAATCAGGGCAGTGCTGCCGCCCGTGAGGTCTAGGGCTGGGAAATGGGGGCTAAGGAGTGGTTAGGAGGCCAAAGTGACCCATAGACTCAAATGTAAACCTGGACCCTTTAGGCAGATAAGCAGCAGAGCAGGAGGCAGGTGGGAGCCAGGGAGGAGTATCACAGCAAATTTGAGGTCAGCCTGGTCTACATAGTGAATTCCAGGGCTATGTAGCAAGACCCTTTCTTAAACAGAAGAATAAAACAGAAGAAAATGTTCAGGGTATGGGCTAGGTGAGTTTGAGTTGAAGGCTTGGTATCAAACATATGAGCCATGTAAAAGAGAAACTGGTAAACTGGATCTTTTTGAAATTAAAAACTCTTGCTGGCGAAAGACCTTTTTAAAAAGTGCACTTACTGGGGGCTGGAGAGATGGCTCAGCGGTTAAGAGCGCCGTCTGCTCTTCCAGAGGACCCGGGTTCGATTCCCAGCACCCACATGGCAGCTAACAACTGTCTGTAGTTCCAGTTCCAGGCAAACACCAAGGCAAATAAATAAAATAAATAAAGTTAAAAAAAAAAAAAAGAATTTAAAAAAAAAAAAAAAAAAAGTGCACTTACTTGTTTGTGTGTAGGAGGGGACCTGTCAGAGAGCAGCTTCCAGGAGTTAGCACTGGCATGTGGGTCCTAGAGATCAAACTAGGATCCTTGGGGTGGGCAGTGAGTGCTTGTAGCAACTCCTAAGCTCCATCCCCAAATTTTTAAAAAAGAAACTTATGAAAGAAGTTACTTAGTGGCAAAAAAAATTAAAAAAAAAAAAAATGCAGAGCATGTGTCTGAACCATAGTATTAAAGGCAAGTCAAGTGTTGGGGTATGCACCTTCAGTCACAGTGTGAGGCTGCTCTGTGCTATGTAGAGACTTGGAAAACCCAAACAGACAAGAAAGGAGGAAGTGGGAGGGAACAAGAGAGTGGAAGAGATTTTGAGACAATAGACAGGTAAACACTAAGAAAATAGCATCATCATCACAAGGAGGCCACAGTGAGTGCTGCCTATCTGGCTATTGAAACAGAGAGCAGCTGTTTCACCAAAGTTGTTGACCATGCCACTGTGAGAATGTAAGCTAGTATGATTTCTAGAAGAGTGGCAGCATCTTCCAGCTGCCACGCAACCCAGGGCTTGCCATCCTAGGGTTGGCATAAATATCTTGGAGAAATGACGACTTTTGCCATGGATATTAATAGCCATTTTTTCTGAATAGTAGTTAGAAACTGAACAAATGAGATGTCCTTCAGCATATGAATGACTAAATAAACTATGGTTGATTCACAGCAATAAAAAGGAACTGGCTGGTAATGGAGAATCTAGACAGGACAGAAAGCCAGTTGTAAAGGTTCCATTTTCCCACCAAGTGAAGATGGTGCTTGCCTTTATCCTAGCACTTGGGAGGAAGAGGCAGGGGGATCTTTTGAGTTTGAGGAGAGCCTGGTCTATATAGTGAGTTCAGGACAGCCAGGGCTACACAGAGAGTTCCAGGATAGAGAAACCCTGTTTCAAAACAAGACCAAGTGTATTCTGTCTTGTATGTATGTTCTTGAAATGACAACATTGTAGAAATGGGGAAGAAATTGGTGATTGTCAGACTTTAGCTCTGGGGTGTGGGCCAGCAGAGAATTGGTGGTGGCTATTGTCACTTAACTGACCAACAGACCAGCGTTTGTTCAGGAACAGCAAGGCATTGCGATCTAGGATATATGCTGGACAGCAGACAGGTGTGTCCAAGTGGAGTAAGCAAGGGGACAGAGTCCAGGCCTGATGCGTGTGTTTGGTGAATAAAGGTGTTTGTCATGTAAGCCTGACAACTTGGGTTTTATCCCTGGATCTCACAGAAGAAGACAGGACTGGAGCCATGATGATAATTACAGACAGCATTTACATGTGAGATGTTGGAAAATTAGCTCCTTTGGCTTGGGGTTCATTGTAGGAGTTGTGACTGTGAGGTCTCTGTGTAGGACTGACTTCTGGAGCTAGAGAATCCTCATAAGGATCGTATTGTCAGCATATAGACGTGAGGACCCTTTCTTTCAGGTCTTTGCACTTTGTCATGTGTGGTTTTGACTAAGCATTTCTGTTTTGACTCACTCTTAAAGAGCACAGAGAGGATGCTCGTGATGACAGGAGTGTTCTGGGGTTGAGCTGCCTAGACTCCAAGCTAGCGTTCCCCACCTGCGTCTATGTGCACGTCTCAGCTCCTTGTGCTACCTATGTGGCCTTTGAGTGACTATGACTGGGATCTCCAGCACCCTGCAGAGCTCCTTTGCTCTCACACCATCAGAGCCTTCTTTTGGCCCTTGAGTGTGAAGGGTCAGTGACTGTACATGGGGTTAGGTGGGTGGGTGGGTCAGAGTAGGGTGGGAAATCCTTGAGGATTGGGCATGTTTCTCTTATCACACACCATCACTGAAGTGAGAGTGATCTTTGTATAGCTGCCCTTTGTGATCTAAGCTTAGTTAGTTTTAGGACCCTCTAAGGATAGTGACATCCCTAACCCGAAGTCCCTTGGGGTCAATGCCATAAGAGTGGTTGTCTAAGCCTGCTCTGGCACAAGCCTAATCCCAGCTGCTTTGGAGGCAGAGGCAGGAAGATCAGAAGCTTAAGGCTAGCCTTGGGCTACAGAGCGTAAAGCCAGACCCTTTCTGAAATTAAAAAAATTAGGGTTGTTGGTGGTACTCTCCTTTAATTCTAGCGCTCAGGCAGGTCTTTGTGAGTTTGATGGTAGCCTGGTCCACAGAGTAGGTTTCAAGACAACCAGAACTACACAGTGAGACCCTGTTTCAAAAATCACCCCCCTCCAAGAAAGAAATGTACTCTAAGAGTGTAGCTCAGTTGGTAGAGTGCTTTGCTAACATGTGTGAAGTCTTGAGTTCAGTCCTCAGCATCACACAAACCTGGTTTCGTGCATATACCAGTGATCAGTCCTATTACCTGCAGGTGGAGGCAGAGAGATCAGAAGTTCAGAGTCATTCTTGGCCACATAGACCTGGGATACATGAGACACCCTCCCTCAAAAAAAAAAAAAAAAAGTTTGAAGGCGGCTGGCAATATGTTTTAGTGGTGAGAGGTGAGATATTTGCAAGCCCATATGCTCAATCCCTTACACATCTACAAGTGTATACTTTGATAACTTACCCCTGAATTACTTTTAACAAGTAGTACACTATAAATAAGTAAATTGTTTTATATGGAGGACTGAACCTCTCTACATTGTTCAGTACAGATGCGGTGTATTGATCTGAGTATTTTTCCATCCTTACTTGGTTGAATCTAGAGATACAATCCATGGATATGGAGAAGCACTACATGCTTCGTCTCAGTCTTTTTCTTCCCATAGACCACTTTCTGTGGGTGAGAACTGTCTGCAGAGCATCTGGGAAGGTTGGCTGCTGCTAAACTAAAGCTACCAAGGGCAGATTCTTGCCGCAGGTGTGCTTCACTGGCAACTTGGAAAGTAGGCCTTGGTTTTCTTGTTCCCCATCCAGATGTCTGCTTTAGGCGCAAGGAAACACAAAGATTACATTTAGTCTCTGGGAAACAGGTTAAGGGTCAGTAAGTAAGGCAGTATATCCAGATAGAATTCAGGGAACATTCTCCTCTGTATGTGAAGGTACATTGGATTTGGTGAGACCTTGATTGGTGTGTTATCAGGCGGGTGCAGAGAGCTGGAGGCAACCACGACTGGCCACCTTCCTCACTGCTTTCTTGCCTATTTCTTGCTTTTCCTGGCTCTCTTGGTGGCTCCAAACAGGTATATGCCCATGCAGGCACCACGCTGCAGGGGAAGATGTACATTACCTGTGGCCGTAGAGGAGAGGACTACCTGAAAGAGACGCACTGCTATGACCCAGGAAGCAACACATGGAACACTCTGGCTGATGGGCCTGTGCGACGTGCCTGGCATGGCATGGCTGCCCTCCTCGACAAGCTGTTTGTGATTGGAGGCAGCAACAATGATGCTGGCTACAGGAGGGATGTGCACCAGGTGAGCTGGGCCCAGGATGCTGACTTCAGAAGGTCCAGAGAGTTCCCATGTACTCTCTGGTTTCATTCACAAAGCCTCCCTACTATGTACATCCTTCACCAGAAGGGCACATGTGTTAAGACTTGTTGAACTCATACCAACATATCACTCTAAGCCCACAGCTTACATGAAGGCTCATACTTAATGCTGCACATTCTGTATAGGAGTTCCACTTGTGCCTTTATGTTATTATGTTTTCACAAAAAAGTTAACATACTCATGCTGGGTGTGGTGGTGCACACCTTTAGTCCCAGTACTAAAGAGGCAGGCAGGTTTCTGAGTGAGGGCAGCCTGGTCTACAGAGCTAGTTCCAGGACAGCCAGGGCTACACCTGTCAGTTAACATACCCACATTGTAAACCCTCTAACAAAGACTAGAGAAGAGTGAGAAGCACTCATCCCCTCCGCTTGTACTGTTCACATTTAGCCCCCTGACCTCTGTGGGCTGTCATTGTATAGCAACATGGAGTGCTGTAAGAAAGAGCTCAGTTCTTTCCTTCAAGATGGAGTAGCTAAGATGGGCTGCGGGGTCTGAAAACGCAACCAACTTGCTTTATAGACCAAGCTGGCCTAAAACCCAAAGGGAGCTGCCTGCCTCTGCTCTGAGTGCTGGGACTAAAGGCATGTACCACCACTTCCTGGCTTGAAGAAGAGATTTAAATGTTTCTTAATGCATGAGACTAAATTCCCTTCCTGACCTGTGTGTGATACAGGTACACAGAAGCTTTACTACACCTTTACATACATTGGGTTTTATGATTTCCTTTCGTCCATGGTTGCTTGTTACTAGGCAATATTTTGGGATTACATTTCTCTTGGATTACTAATAGGTTGAATGTTTTTTTTCCAAGTCCTTTTTTTTTTTTTAATTGTCTTAGCTGTTGTGAAAAGAAGGTGGTCATGATTGGTCAGCAAGTAACTGCTTCTAAACTCCCGAATATGAGTAGGGGTTCTATAAAGGAGGAAAAGATGTTAGGCGGGACTCATGGGAATGGGAGAGAAGCAGGATTGGATATGAAGATGAGAGGGAGATTCCTACGCTCTTAGCTGAAGGCTGGGGAGGCAAGATGTTTGTGGCTTATAGCCAAGTAAATCTGGGAGTAGATGACAAAAGAGACCTGGGGTGGGCTGGAACATCCTAGAAGCTGCCTGTGTTGACCCTGACCTTGGCTTTGCAGGTGGCTTGCTATAACTGCACATCTCGACAGTGGTCAACGGTCTGCCCACTCCCAGCTGGACATGGTGAGCCTGGTATTGCTGTCCTAGACAACAGGATATACGTGCTGGGCGGCCGCTCTCACAACCGAGGCACTCGCATGGGCTATGTGCACATCTACGACATAGAGAAAGACTGCTGGGAAGAGGGGCCCCAGCTGAACAATTCCATCTCAGGCCTTGCAGCCTGTGTGCTCACCCTGCCCCGCTCCCTGCTCCGGGAGCCACCCCGAGGGCCCCCCAACCGTAGCCAGGCAGATGCAGACTTTGCCTCTGAGGTGATGAGTGTGTCTGACTGGGAGGAGTTTGACAACTCTAGTGAGGACTAGAGCGTTCAGGCCCGGTGTTTGGGAGGTGATGACTGGGGCAGCGAAGGCCCTAGGGCCTGGGTTAGAACACCAGGCTCCAGTGTAGGGCCCTTCCTACCCCTTCCTGGTTCTCCAGCTGTCCTTTTCCACTCTGTGTTTCCAACCAGCCTGCTGCCAGCATTTGCCAACTCTATAGCTGTGAATTTTATTACAAAGAAAAGTGCTCCGGAAAGGCCGCTATCTGAGGAAGTGGTCAGGCCCATCCTCTGTGAACTCTGAAGGCCTGTATCTTGGTTTGCCTCTTCCCCTCAGTCTGATCCCTGATAAGTTAAGTAAGGTCTCTCCTGCAAGAGGTCCTGATGGCTAGCAGTTCTAGCAGTGGCCAAAACTCATGGCTCCTTTCTGTGAACCACATGGTCTAGTGAGTAGCCCCAGCTGCCTGCAGCCAGGACCTTGAGCCGCTGGGGAGCTCTCAAGGGACAGGAAACCATATAACCTGGAACTAGTCCTAAGGATGAGTAGCCCCCATAGCTGTATGTTTTCTGGCCCAGTATTGTTGAAAATGAAATAAAACATTATGCAAAAGGTGTTGTGTCTTCTGTGGCCACAGTCTGGGTTTCTTTCCTCTCCAGTCAGAGCCTCTCCAAATGGCTCAGTTTTCAAGTCAGCTGCCCTGGGTGGGTAGGCTTGTCATGGGAATGGAGACCCTGCCCTATGCCAAATGGCACCACGAGGTCACTACCGTGCTTCAGACAGCTCCCTACACTGAAAAGATGTTTGGGAACGGAGACCAGGACCTGCCCAAGAACATCTACGATGTCTGTCCTGTGGCTCACCAGCTCCTGCTGCTCTATATCCACTCTAGGCTGCATAGCCTGCCACTGGCTAGTGTAGACTCTGGCTGTGGTCTGAAGGAGTTACCTAGTCCTAACCTTGGAGAGCCCAGGATGGTTCACTTCACTGGATGTCTTAAGGTAGAAAGCTCTGAGGGCTGGGGGTGCGACTAAGTGCTGGAGCATTTATTCAGAATGTAATCCATTCATGAAAATGGAAAGACAGCATGGAGCAAGACAATGCTCTCCTGGCCTGTGTCAGGAAATAGATCTACGGTACAAGTGGAGTGGCAGTGTTTTTCTGCAAAGCTGCAGTGTGTACCAGGTGCCCAGGCAGGAGCCTATCCTGGCTTAGGAAGATGGGTAAACGGGGTATGTGGGTGACACTGAGGGTGTAAGGAGGGTTTCATGTAGATTGTACCTTCACAGACATCAAGCATGAGGGGAGTGTTAAGTTGATGCCATTGGAACTTGGCCAGCTGAGGTTTCCTCTCAGGTCAGTGAGGTCAGTACCTAGAAAGCCTGGGGTGAACACTGCAACCACAGGAACCTCTGCTGGTGAAGGCCCTGGGAGCCTCCTGGGGGAGGGCACTGCTGAGGGCAAGGC
Source organism: Sigmodon hispidus (assembly GCA_004025045.1). Taxonomy (NCBI): domain Eukaryota; kingdom Metazoa; phylum Chordata; class Mammalia; order Rodentia; family Cricetidae; genus Sigmodon; species Sigmodon hispidus. The sequence goes on along the minus strand of PVIH01021206.1, from coordinate 9,259 downwards.
TGTGCTCAGGCTCAGCTTCCCAGAAGTGGCTGGCTTATTTACTTGTTTTGAGAGTGTTTGCATTTGTGACCACATGGGAAGACTTCCTTTTACCCACCTCACTTCCCCCATCTCCACCTCAGCACCACCAGCTTAGCCAGGCTGAGAGCTGAGAAGAGACCTGAGGTCCTCCCCCGTCTCCCAACCTGTTAACCCTTTGGCCTTGGGCCTGTCCATTGCTCTGCTTCTAACTCAGTCCTTCAGGCTCCCTTTCTACACCACCTGCTCCTGATACTCAACAGTGTCTTCTTTTGCTACCCAAGAGGAGGATGTCTAATTTTCCTCTCAAGTCAGAAAGAAACTCCTTAGTGGGATCTGGCTGCTAGTGGGTTTCACATTCCTGCTTGGGGTCTGGGGCACAGTGTAGGGCCTGAGCTCTCTTGCTTTGTCTTTCCTGGACCTGTACAGCTCGAATCCTCTCCTCCCTGATCTGGACTGTGCTAACATCAGTATTGTGTTTGGCTACCCCAGGGTGAAGCCAGTGATTTAAAGCAAAGATAAAAGTAGAGCTTTACTTTCCTGAGGGCCAACAGAGGGCTCCTGCCCTAAGCCTCCATCTTGTCTAGGAGTCTCATCGCTAAGCTTATGTAGACTTTGGAGTAGGACATCATGGCCAAGTTGGTGCTAGGATGGTCACTGATTCTGCAGCTCCTTTGGCAGGCATGCTGATGTCCTGCTAAGGTTACTGGAGGTTCCTGGTGAAGGAAACTTACAAGTGTCAGAAAATGTTTTCCTTGCCTGACAGCTCACTTCGGTAGCTGTTTAGGGAATGAGGTACACAGGAACCAAAGTGAAGAGCAGATTCGGTAGAGATAGACCACCCTACTTAGCAACGTCCCTGTGGCCCTGCTTGACCTGATATATTAGGGGTTTCTATTCAGTCTTAATTCCACCTCCTGGACTTTTCCTTCTTGAGAGCCAGGAGCCTTTTGAGCTGAATTCATGTCCAGGGCACCCCGGTTCCTCTCTACCCCTTAGCCGGGCTTCTGAGTTTGTTTCCATCTCCAGCGTCTCCTTCCCTGTCTTTCTCCCATCATATCAGAGACCTTGGCTGCTCCCTCCTCCAGTATTTCCTGCAGTGAGCTCCTTTCTCTGGGTCTCCATTCCATTTCCATGGAGCTTTGCCTACATCTTGCTTAGTCGTCTCTTGCACACTGCAGGAGATGCTTATCGTACACATCACAGAACAACTGGGGGTTCTTGGCCGAGTCCGCGGCCAGTGTGTGACCCAGGGCCTTTGCTGGGGCCCCTTCCCTTCCAGACCTGGTGGCTCCAGGACTGTCTGGCGAAGGGGAAAGAAAGGCGCGAACCAGGACTTCTGCGCGGGCTCCCCAGCGCTGCGTGGGCCTCCACCAAGTTCGCCCCGGAGTTCGTGCGTGGCCAGGTGGGGGCGGGGGCCGAGGGAAGGGGCGGAGGCGCGGCCGGAGGGTGGGGTCTGGAGCGCGGGGCGGGCGCTGCCGCCTCGCCGGCCGCGCTGGCCCAGGATCAGGGAGCCGATGTGGAATTTCCTGCCCGGCCCGGCGCCCCTCCTGCCGCCCCCCGCCCGGCCTCGCACTCCGCTTCCGGCCGCCCTCGCCGCGGCCGCACCCGCGCCCGCCCGCGCCCACCCGCGCCTGCCCCGCGCCTCATGGAGGGCGCAGGGTCCCGGGGGGCCGGGCCGGCGCGGTACCAGGGAGCTCCAGGGCCGCGGCCGCTGCTGCTGCTGCTCTGGCTGCTGCCCGGTCTCGCGGCTCCCCAGGAGTTGAACCCTCGAGGCCGCAACGTGTGCCGCGCGCCCGGGTAGGAGCTGGGCCTGTCCGAGGCGTGGGGCGCGAAGCGGGCTGGGGGTAGCGGCGCCCCTTCTCGGTCCAGGGTATCCAGGACCTTGCTAACCGGGCCACACGAGCCCCTCGGGCCTCCCTCGAGACTTGGGCTCGGTTCCAGGCCGAGTCTGCGTCCCCGGGGTGCATAGGAGGACCGACTGGACCAGAAATGACCTGGAGGGATAACGGAGTACCAGAGGTGGTACTAGGTGGTGTCCAGAAATGTCAGGAAAGACCAGAAAAGAGTTACTCTCGAAGCCAAGGAAGGGCAATCTCAGGGAAGGAACAGCATGTGCACAGGCTCCACGGCAGCCAGTGGCTTGAGCCTGGAGTGGGGGCTAGGAGGGCGAAGGAGCAACCCTTGGGCGAGCTGGGCACTGGGAACGTCTGGGCACTTGGGAGGACGCATTTGTCTCGGTTATTGGGCGCGGGGTGGGAGGAGAATGGTAGTGGAAGTGAGCACGGGAAAGCCAGCGCTCACGTTGGACCAGAAACCCGAGTGTGAGGACAATGATGGACGCGCGATGGGAGGACGTTAGTTCCTAGGGGCGGACACTGGGTGCGCGGAGGTGGGTGTCTGAGCGGATCTTGCTGGGGAAGCCGGTGTGGGAAGGCCCAGCCAGGAGGCGGTGGAGCCGGGTGAAGAGCGACGCGGAGTAGGCGCAGAAGCCGACTTGTCTACTGGTCCGATCCACGACGCACTCAAGTCATTTTTGCACGGAGGCGAGGAACCCCTGGTGGGGCGCCTCTGCGGGTGCTGGGGAGACTGTTTTGACACTCCAGGCTGGGGCCCCTGGGGGTGCGAAACGTCAGCCAGGGTTTCCGAGGGTCAAAGTAGACCAGGGGCTGCTAGCTGACTGCGCGGTTTCCGAAATCGGGTCGAGACGCCGCAGACCACTCCCGGCTGTGAGCCCCGCCTCCGAGGCGGGGGCCTGCCTGGCTAGCCATCTGCTTCGCGTCGTCGCGGCAGCCTTGTCCCGGGCCTCCCCGGCCCCAGGAATGCAGCGCCAGAAGCAGGCGGGGCGGTGCCTAGGGATGGCGGTCAGCCCGCACCAGGCCTTCTCCTCCGACGGGCTGGCTGAGGGATAGGGCCGGGGTCCTGGGCCAAGCTAGTGGTGGGGAGCCCTTGGCCTCCAATATTCCCGTCGTCCGAACTCTGCTGGAGGTGGGCGATCTCTAACCCACAGCGGCAATGACTTTGCCTCCATACCCAGGCGGCAGACTGCCCTGGCTGCCTCGATCTGAACAAATAACTTGGATTTTCTGGGTGTGTCTCCATCTCTGTAAAATAGTGTTGGATGGACCTCATAGCTCCTGGTGCTGGAGGTGGGGGTGGGTTGCTGTGACTCTGTGTTGAGCGTTTGTGGGAAGAACAGTCTCTGGACTGTGCCTACCCGAGGTCTGGGCTGTCCTTGTGCTTACAATGAATTAGGTCTAAAAGGGAGAGCTGCAGACTCAGCCAATACATACATCATGCTGCGCACCCCAGCCGGCGCGCTGGGCCTGTTAGGACAAGGACTCTGCAGGAGAGACCAGTACCTTGTGTAGCAAGTGGTTATTGAGTTGGGAGCGCCGTTTCCTTTAGCATGATCAGGGGAGACCCGCCAAGATGAGCACAGACAGGCCTACAGGAGAGAAGGAGGCAATCCTGAGGGTATTTAAAATACAGCTCACCCTACACCCCTACCCCTTCTAGAACGTTCTTTGAAAGCCCCGCAGATACTGAGGGGTAGGGCGAATGCTGAAGAGATGCCAAGGCCACGTGAGGTGTGCCTAGTGCTGTGAATGAGGCTGCTTTTCATAGAGGGGGCACCTAACCAGGTAAGCATGAGCTGGGAGGGCAGAAGGTGAACTAGCTGGGGGGTGAAAGGTGGCTCTCTGGAGACTAGTGTCCAACTTCAGTAGAGTCTGGAGAGACAGCAGACCCATTTCTCAGTAGATCTGGTGTGGAAGAGGCAGGGACGGACTAAGGTAAAAGAGAGGGTACAGAGAAGGTGGGTTTTTGACACTCCTGAGCTCTCTAGGTTGTGATGCCATCCAGTGGGTGGTTGCATTAACAAGTCTAGTGTTGAGGGGACAGGCCACACTGGAGCAGAGCACGTGGCATGACTTCTTATGTGGTGGCCTGGAGGAGGTAGCATGTATAGGATAGGACGGCTTCTCTGGGTTCCCACATGTCCCAGAGAACGGGGCAGGCACAGAAGCCTCCTTGGTTGGATCTGAGAGTGACCAAGGACAAACGAGTGGGCTCTAAGGTGGAGGAATGAGCTCAATGTCACACAGCAATGACCGTGGCCCCCAGAGTATCAGCCTGCAGCACCACACACTGGCTCAGAGTCTGATTTGTTAAGGTAGCGCTCACTCAGAAAGCAAGTACTTGCCTTTGCTATTGGATGAGTTCCCCAGGCCATCCTGGTCTGCAGTGATGATCTTTGCAAGAATGCAAGGCTTGTTCTTGGTGAACCCAGATTGGCTTGGGGTTGCTGATAGTTACCAGCTGTACTCAGAGGCCTCCCGTAGCCTGTTCCTGGTACTGTAAATTACTGGTTCTGTGCAGGCAAGGAACTTAACTTCTCCGGGCTGCAGGTTCTTTAGCTCAAGAGTGGGATCTGAGGCTGCTGACCTGGAGGTAAAGGAACGAGCTCACAAGCCTGACGGTCTGGGTTCAGTTGACAGAACCCTCGTGGAAGGGAAGGACTGACTTCCACAAGATGTCTTCAGCCTCCATGTGCAGAGTGATTTATGTGCGCTCTCTCTCTCTCTCTCTCTCTCTCTCTCTCTCTCTCTCTCTCACACACACACACACACACACACACACACACACACACACACACACACACGGGAGAGATACATGATGTATGTTTGTCTTGAACAAGACCCATGAATCTGACAGGAGGAAGAGCTAGGACGCACACAGTTTGCTGTTTACTGAGTCTGCTCCCCAGTTTAAGCTGACCCACCTATAAACACCATTGAGTGTAACCTTAGAACCAGACTCCCAACCACAGAATCGTGTACTAGGCCAGCCAGGGGGACCAGCACTGTTTCTGTGAAGGAGCATTGTCTGGAGAGGCTGGTCTAGAACCAGGTGGAAGTGAGAAAAATGGACTAATGGATTTGGGTCTCTCTGAGAAGGGATCCTTGGCATCCCTGGGGCAAGTTGGGTGGGCCAGTGAGGGCAGCAAAAACAGGCCTGTTTTGCCTTTCCTGTGGTTTCCATCTTTTATTTGTGGAAGAATATGTAAAGCCTGCCCCCCTAGTTTAAGGTTTTATGGGCTCTGTCCCTCAGATCAAAGTTGGAACCTGAGGGAGAACAGAACTCTGACTTGGGCAGGGGCCTTCTGAGGTAGCTGGCTCCTATCTACAGTATGGTGATTCCGCTAAACTGGTCTGGGCAGCATGGAGCTTTCCTTTTAACCTGCCTCCCGTCTCCTGCTGGGTTCTAAATTCGTGAGCCCCATAGGAAGCACACTGGTTTTCTCTAACATTAACTGACTGTTACATTTCTGTAGGACTGAGGCAAAACTCTGGACCTTATGAGCCTCTAGGAAGCTATGGTTTCAGTGACTTTCCCCTTCTGCCTCAGTGGGCACACCCAAGCTCAGTCTGAGGCACCCTCCCTGGTTGCATTTTGACAGGACTTTCACACCCAGGGCCTTCCCAGGATGTACTACCCCGGGATGCGGCAGTCAGAAATTCGGCTGCTGTGGCTTCATCCTCAGTAGAGTCCCCTGAAAAACTGACATAGCATGTACTTTGTAAGGTTAAATAAACATGAGTAAAACATTAAATCCAAGTAGATATTCCAGCCTCCCTGCCTCTGGAAGGCACTGAGCCTCAGTTTACTTCGATTCCCACTGTCTGGCAGGCGTCAGCCTTGTGTATTCAAGCATCTCCCTAACCAAGACGTGGTGAAGATTGAGGTAGGAGTGTGGGGGAGGGCGTCAGACTCAGACCTCCCTCTGCTTCAAGTTCACAGGTGCTCACTTGCTGTGCAGGCTGGAGACAGTTGGGTGATGAGTGTGGGATCGGTGAGTGGGGCTTTCGGGGGCCCAGGGCAGGCGGGTTCAGGGTGGAGGTGGAGGGAGCCGGTGCTGCAGCTCAGCCCCTCTTTTTTGCAGCGGTGTGTGAAGGCAATTCCACGTGCTCAGAAAATGAGGTGTGCGTGCGGCCAGGCGAATGCCGCTGCCGACATGGCTATTTCGGTGCCAACTGCGACACTAGTGAGCGCGGGGCGAGGTGGGGTAGGGTATTGGGAAGCTTGGCCGGAAACTAGAGAAATTAGGGAGGGAGGCAGATCGGGATGGGTTGGCCTTGGGGGACTGGCTTTGGCGGTAGGTGTCTGCAGGCTAACAACTCAACCTTACCCTCCCGGTTCTTGCAGAGTGCCCGCGCCAGTTCTGGGGCCCCGACTGCAAGGAGAGGTGCAGTTGCCACCCGCACGGACAGTGCGAGGACGTGACCGGACAGTGTACGTGTCACGCGCGCCGCTGGGGTGCACGCTGCGAGCATGCGTGCCAGTGCCAGCATGGCACGTGCCACCCGCGGAGCGGCGCGTGCCGCTGTGAGCCGGGCTGGTGGGGTGCGCAATGCGCTAGCGCGTGCTACTGCAGCGCTACATCACGGTGCGATCCACAGACCGGCGCCTGCCTGTGCCACGCAGGCTGGTGGGGTCGCAGCTGCAACAATCAGTGCGCCTGCAACTCGTCGCCCTGCGAGCAGCAGAGCGGCCGCTGCCAGTGTCGGGAGCACACGTTCGGCGCACGCTGCGATCGCTATTGCCAGTGTTTCCGTGGTCGATGCCACCCGGTGGACGGCACGTGCGCCTGCGATCCGGGCTACCGGGGCAAGTATTGTCGCGAGCCTTGTCCCGCTGGCTTCTATGGCCTAGGCTGTCGCCGTCGGTAAGCGTGGGTACCCGGTGGCAGGAGAGCGGAGGGGTGACGCTGAGCTCTATCCGGCCCAGCTTCCTGACCCTTCCCTAGGTGTGGCCAGTGCAAGGGCCAGCAGCCGTGCACTGTAGCCGATGGCCGTTGTGTGACATGCGAACCTGGCTGGAACGGAACCAAATGTGATCAACCCTGCGCTACCGGTTTCTATGGTGAAGGTTGTGGCCACCGCTGTCCGCCCTGCCGCGACGGGCACGCCTGCAACCATGTCACTGGCAAGTGTACACGCTGCAATGCGGGCTGGATCGGCGACCGGTGAGCAGCCCGTGCCTGCTTGGGCCCAGACACGCAGTACCCTAGTCCTGGCTCCCAACAGTCCTGTAGACCTGTGGCCTTTGGCTTACATTTTAGCTCACGCTTCCTCTCTTGATACCAAGGTGTGAGACCAAGTGCAGTAATGGCACTTACGGTGAGGACTGTGCCTTCGTGTGCTCTGACTGCGGCAGTGGACGCTGTGACTTCCAGTCCGGGCGCTGCCTTTGCAGCCCTGGTGTTCACGGACCTCAGTGAGTGGGGACCTGGAGAGGGATAAAGAATATGTACCGGACACTAGGGCCTCCAGCCAGACCTCAGGGACCTGTACTTGCCCTGGGGCTGCAATCTGGCCAAGTGGCATCCTAATGTGATACAGATAAGATGTAGAGTGAGTCAGTGGTCTGGACTGGGATCTCCGTGTTCCTGGTAACCATGCCTCATCCTTCAGATTCCCCCCATCAAATAGCACACACAAACATTTCTTGGCTGTGGTTATCAAGTGAGTGCCCACCCTCAGTCTCTAGGCAATGGAGTCAGGGGCTTGGCTAGGCCACCGGGGACCAGCGGGGTGGCGACCGAGCAGGGGAAGGAGACATTCTGGTGAGACACCGCGGTTCTCCTTGACCCCCAAACTTTGCAGCTGTAATGTAACGTGCCCAGCCGGGCTCCATGGCGTGGACTGCACCCAGGTCTGCAGCTGTCACGAGGAATCATGCGACCCGGTCACCGGTGCCTGCCACCTGGGTGAGTGGGTGAAGAACGTCGGGCCAGGGAATGAAGTGGGGTGCGTGATCCTGCGCTGAGCCGTTGCTCCCCACAGAGACTAATCAGCGCAAAGGTGTGATGGGCGCGGGTGCGCTGCTCACGCTGCTCCTCGGCCTGCTGCTGTCGCTGCTCGGCTGCTGCTGTGCCTGCCGGGGCAAGGACCCGGCGCGCCGGTGAGGCCCCAAGCCAGCCCCCACCCATCACTTGGTTAAGGTCGCACATGCTCAGTGACCGGGTGTGCTTCTTGAATCCAGACCCCATTCCCGGGCCCGGCCCAGCCCTCTCTCTCTTCCGGTCCTCCCCTTTCTGGTCCGCCCCTCCCAGTCCCGCCCTGCCCTTCGCTCAGGCCCCGCCCCCGCAGGGAACTCACGCTTGGACGGAAGAAGGCACCTCAACGCCTTTGCGGGAGCTTCAGCCGTATCAGCATGAAGTTGCCCAGAATCCCGCTTCGCAGACAGAAGCTGCCCAAAGTTGTAGGTGAGAATGTAGCCTGTGGGACCCGGGTAACCCACTACAGGAGGATTCTAGAAAATGATGTAAAGGGGTACAGGACTCAGTGTGGAAGGGAGGGGGGGCTTGAGTTTTGATGTGTGTGGGTATGGAGAGGTACGACTGGAGAAAAGGAAAGGAGGATGTTGCTAAGCGCCAGGCTGTATTAGAAGGAAGAAGTGCTAGATGTGGGCAGATGTTGGGAGATAGTGGTTGTGTGGCAGGCCACCTGATGCAGAGTTGCCAGGGATCTAGTGGTACATACGTGTGTATATGGTGAACCCCGTGGTGAAGCATACCCAACAATTTGGTTGGTTGCCAACAGTTACGGAGCTCTTCCTGGAAAAGGGTAGATGGATCTCTGGCAGTCTACAGTAGTGCATGCGCAATGTGAGGATAAGCAAGTAGTTGGCCCGTTCCTTTAGGCAACTTCTTTCTGAAGATCGGTGGGGTGGTTCAGTGTCTTAGGAGATAAAGGGGACAGCAGGAAAATGCTTTGGTTCATTTTATCAGCGTGACTCCTACAAGCACAGGTGCCAGGCTGCCAAGAGCCTCAAGCACAGCAGTTGTCTTGCTCCTGCACATTTGGACTCTGACGTGCTCCAGGGTTCCCCAAGTCCCACCAGGCAGCATCCAGAGTTGGTTGAAGAACTTGGTGGCCTTTTCTGGTCATATGTGCTAGAATCTATGATTTCCTTTACATTGAGTCCACTCTTTCCACCCGTGACTGCATCTGGCTTGCATCCTTTTCTGCATTTTTATTTTTTTTTATTTTTTTTTCCTTTATTTTGTATTTATTAAAAAAAAACACAGTAAAAAGAATTTAAAATGTGGAAGAGTTAACAATAACTATATAGAGGATAAGAATGATAAGCATGGCTTATCAAGGGTAGACATACAAATAAGATTGCTACACCTATATTTTCTTTGTGTTCATCTTTCCCTCTGAATTTTTTTTTC
>PVIH01021205.1:0-30353 GCA_004025045.1 Sigmodon hispidus | reverse complement strand
GAATTTAAAATGTGGAAGAGTTAACAATAACTATACAGAGGATAAGAATGATAAGCATGGCTTATCAAGGGAAGAAATACAAATAAGATTGCTACACGTATATTTTCTTTGTGTTCATCTTTCCCTCTGAATTTTTTTTCCATCCCTGTATATCCTTATTCAAGGTCTCTTCCCCCTCCCAACACATCTGGTCATTTTTTCCTCTGCAACTCCCCATCAACTTAAAAATTTTAATTCTGCAATGATATGTCCAATATTGGAGCTTTTAAGCTACTGTGAATATTCTCTTCTTAGTATAAGCCTGATATAGCTAATTATTTATTTAGATAATTATAATGTTTAAATTAAATTTTAAATAATAAAAAAGGCCACAAAAAGGCTTAAAAATTTTATGTGTAGCTCTTTTCAATCCAGTTAGTTCTCTGTCTGTTACCACCATACAATTGTTTGGAAATATACTGTTTATTTCTCTATGAAATTTTAAAATTTTTCTCATCAATTTTCTGGAATTCTGGTAATAGAAATTAAAACCAGATAAACAAAATAATTATTTGTAATTTGAAAAGTATTTTTCAAATTTTATTATCTTCTTGTTCAATGAGATACCATACAATGTAACTGTGGTATTACCGTTCACATAGAACAGGCACTGGTGACAAATTCAAAATTAGTTTTATCTTCCATGTGTAACTTTCCAGATTATCATATCATTACATTCTGTTCAATAGTTATGTTTTTAGTTCTTTTTCAAATTTTGCATTTATGTGCTTTGAGTCTGAATAGCCACTTGGTTCCTAGTGTATCAAACTGTTTGAAAAGAATTAAGTCTGGGCTTGTTGGTGGGGCTATCTCAGTGAGGTTGGCATTTATTTGATAGTTCAAAAGTCCTTGGCATTTCTGTTTTTTTTCTTTTTCTACTTCATGCTTGTGGATCAGGATGTTTGCTCTCAGCTACTGCTTTAGCAGTTTACCTTCCTGTCTGCAGTCATGTTCCCACTGTTATGATCTCTGAGTCTAACTCTCTAGAATTGTAAGCCACTCAAACTCTTTTATTAGTTTTCTTTGTCATGGTGCTCTGTAATAGAAGTAGAAAGGTAACTAAGATGGCAGTTTACCCTGTTTAGCCATTTTACAATGAGTTTGGATACCTGCTTATTAGATTATTTTGTTGATGAATAGAACAGGTTTTTTGCTTTGATACTCAATGTTCACATTTATTAACTGGATCTTCATCCTTCCATCTACTGACTTTAGAAAGGCCTAGACTATGGCTTGCTTAATTCCCTTAAGAAAAGGAGAAACACACACACACACACATACACACACAGGCTTTTATGAACCTCACTCTGTAGACCTGACTGGACTTGAATTCATACAGGTTTGCTGGAAATAAATGCATGTACCACTACTGCTCAGTTTCAAACAAACTGAACCAATAACAGGTTGACCAACTGTTGAGTTTTGCCTAATCTTCTCCTCCTCCAGATGCAGTCTTCCCACTCTCATTCCCTTCTCTGCAGCATAAAATCTTCTGTGGTCTCCTTTCCTCTTTGGTACTATCCCCAACTGATCTCAAAGATGTTCTTCCCCTACCATCTCTCCCCAAACTCACCTCGTTTCCCAGTCTCCAATATCAACATACACTTATAAGAAACACAGTAGCTGAGTAGAGCAGTAAAACAGGAAAGCTTTCTGAAGACCTTCATTATTTCTTCTTCTTTTCTAAATATAATCCCATAGTCTTATTCCTAGAGCTGAAACAGAACACCAACAGCAGCTTATCTTCACCCCATGCCCATACACATTTTTGTGGCTCTAATGTAACATCCCCTCTTAAACTATCTCCTTCTGATCATTGTTTTATCCCAGACACCAAATGTAAAAAGCACCCCCTGCTAACCCACAAGCCATGCATTTCAGAGAACCAGGTAGCCTAACTAAAGATTTCCATGTCTCCCTGTATTCTTATATCTGATACCCTAGTCTGATCCTCTCTTCTCAGCAAAAGAACACTGTATCAGTCTTCTCTGCTCCCTTATTTCCATTTCCTGTGGATCCCACACATCTCCCTTTTCTATCTTCCCTCCTTTACTCATTGTTTTTTCAAGCCTCCAACCTCAATAGACACCTGTTGTTAATCCAAAACCCTATCCTGCCAGAGAAGAGGATAGGCTGACTGTAGAACTTCAGCTCTCCCCATTTTCCTTGATCTTATAACCCAGTCTCATTGTCAGCTCCTCTGTAACAGGACACATGTGGCAGCTTTTTCTGCACTCTGCTTCCCATATCTTACAGAATTCAAGATCCTATCACTTCTACCCTTTTTTCTAACACTCTTTATTTTTTTCTCAGCCTTCCACTCCAGCAAATACCCCCAACTAAGCCAAGGGCCACTCCTGTCAGGGTAACACAGAGGCTGAAGGAAAATCCACTTTCTGCCCTATCAGATTCAAAGTCCCAGGCACATCTCCAGATCATCATGCTGCAGTTTTCCTTTCTTCCCTGGATCTATCCACAAATACGACAAAAACCTTCACCTGCAAACTTCTTTTACCTAACTCATCCCATTATTTCAGCCTCCAATATAAGTAGGCATTCCCAGGGAGTGCAATATTTGAGCAGGCCTCAAAACAAGTCCCAGAAAAAGAACATAATAGGCAACTCACAATTATCACACTCTCCTAAAGCCCAGAGATGAAGAAAATCTATGGAAGAAAAGATAAACCAAACAGATAAAAAAATTAGATATGAATACCTTGACCTATAATTTCCTCAATCACAGGTACTTAGATGCCAGATTGAGAAAAAAATCAATGACAACTGAGACAATACACCTCCACTGGAGCTCAGCAACCCATCTACAATAGGTCTTGAAGAATCCAACATATCTAAATACAGAGAAAAAAGAACATTGAAACAGCCTACATAGAGATGATTCAGGTCAATAAAATGTAAGTGAGTGTCTCCATCTGACTCCTGAAGAAGAGACATGTAAGAAATACCCGTGAGCCACGGGCCGGCCATATGGCAGGCCTCTAATTTTAAGAAGACAAACATGGCATCCAGTGGCCAGAGAAAAAGAATGAGCCCCAAGCCTGAACTGACTGAAGAACAGAAACAGGAAATCCGGGAAGCTTTTGATCTCTTTGATGCTGATGGAACTGGAAGCATAGACATCAAGGATCTAAAGGTTGCAATGAGGGCCTTGGGATTTGAACCCAAAAAAGAAGAAATCAAGAAGATGATAAGTGAAATTGATAAGGAAGGGACAGGAAAAATTAACTTTAGTGACTTTTTGACAGTGATGACTCAGAAAATGTCTGAAAAAGACACCAAAGAAGAAATCCTGAAGGCTTTTAAGCTCTTTGATGATGATGAAACTGGGAAAATATCTTTCAAAAATCTGAAGCATGTGGCCAAGGAGTTAGGCGAGAACTTGACTGATGAGGAGCTTCTGAAATGTTTGATGAAGCTGATCGAGATGGAGATGGAGAGGTCAATGAGCAAGAGTTCCTGTGCATCATGAAGAAGACCAGTCTTTATTAAGATCAGTGCTTCTTTTCTACTGCAAGCACATGTGAGTAGAATTAGTGCCTGCCATTTTGTGAAATATGGCTTTGAGAATCCCTGTCTCCCAACCTCGGGGGTAACTAGCCGTGACCTTTAATCTATTTTTGACTTTTGGAAGTTTCTTTGATATTAAGTTCTTTGTACATTTATCTGCTGACTAATTCAACAGGGCAGAACAAGAGCACATAGTAGGGAAAGGGTCTGAAAGTGTGACTGTGGCCACTCCACCTTCCATTAATTCACATAGTTTATGCATTTTCACACAGCTGCAAACACACAATGGCTTCTTAGATGTCTATGTGTCCATGTCACCACAAGCAGCTGTTGTTCTAGGTTTTAGCTGATACCAGAGTGCAGGTTTTTTCCTTCTCCTAATACCCAGTGAATGCTTGCTGTGGCACTTGGATGTGTGTTAATACATTTGTTTTGTTTTAAAAATAAAACCTTTCTTAATTTAAAAAAAAATAAAATAAAATGTAAATGATTAAATCATTAAAAAGTTTATGAAAACACAATGAAACTGTAATGAAATAAATAAATCTGTCCAGGACATAACAGATGAAAGCAAAATCCATGAAGAAAACTGAAACTGGGGGAAATCCAAAACATAAATATTTTGGAAATAGTAAGAAAACTATAGAGTCAAGCTTCACCAAGAGAATATAAGAGATTGAAAAAACTTAGGGTTTGAAGATAGACAAAATAGATACAATGGTCAAAAATTTAAATATAAAGCATAAATGACAGAAAACATCCAAGAAATCTGTGAAATTATTAAAATATTAAATATAAGAATAAGAGAAAAAAGTTCAAATGCCAAGAAAAATATTTGTAACAAAATTATAGGTTTTAAATATAGGTATCTAATGCAATGAATTATACTCTTAGCACTGCTTTCATTGTGTCCCATATGATTTGGTATATTATGGATGCATTTTCAGTGAATTATAAAAAATCTTTGATATCATATTTAATTTATTAATTGATCCAGAGGTGGTTCAATTCAGAGATGTTCAGGTTCCAAGAATTTGTAGGCTTTCTGTGATTTTTGTTGTTGTTGAAGTCTAACTCTACATTATGGTGGTCTGATATGATACAATGAGTTATTCCAATTTTTTATATCTATTGGTGTTTGCTTTGTGACCAAGTATGTGGTCAATTTTAGAGAAAGTTCCATGGGATGCCAAGAAATAAATATATTCTTTTGTGTTTTGACACAAAGTTCCGTATATATCTACAAAGTCCATTTGAGTCATCATATCTGTTAGATTCCTTAATTCTCTGTTGATTTTATGTGTGGTAGACCTATCTGTGGTGGAGCTGTTCTCTGTATACAGTTCTGTAAAAGAAGAGCTGTTTTGGTCTATGTGGAGCACTGTAGAAGTTGGTAGAGGATGAGAGGAGAGACAGAGAGAAGGGCAGTGCTGGTCAGTCTCCAGCCAGCCACCAAAGGAGCAGCATGAAGGAATACAGGTATGGGCCTGGGCCATGGCCATGTGTCCTGGTAGATAAATTGAAATGAGTTAAATTAAGATGAAAGAGCTATCTAGCAATGTGCCTATGATATAAGCCAAACAGTATGAAATTAATGTAAGTGTCTGAGTCATGTTTTAAGGGATAAAAGCTGCTATGGGAAGGTCAGACATCTGGTCCAAAAAGGGATGGAATTAATTTATAACAGATGGCAACCCAATGTTGTCCGAACACCCACATAAAGCCTGAGAAAGTTTATAAAGCGTAAAATGTGTTCTAGATCACTTAAATGAAGCCAAAAGTGGCTTATCAATTGCATATATAAGTTGTTTCATGGTACAGAGACAGTGTGGAATTCAGGCTGGAATTTAAAAATGTCTCATCCACGACAGGCAACTTAAACCCTTATGTCTTATCTCACGGAAGATTTGGCATAGGTGTGATTGATTTAAGGTTTCTGATTATATTATATAGAAAGAAAACAGTCAAAAATGTTTTTTGGTAGCAGCATTTTTGGGGTCTTCTCTGTTTGCTGGCAGTGAGCAAAGATGAAGTGCCCACCTTTGCCATATTGAAAAGCTGCAGAAAAGGGTCAGAGTCAGAATCAAAGTGACACTAGCATTTTAAAAACTCTTCTGGTTAGAAAATGATTACGAATTCTCAATAAAACAGATTTAGACTCACAAACCTCTAAATGGGTTACAATGTGTGTAAAATGTACATAGGTTTTAGAGAGAAAAGAAAAAGGGTAGAGATATTACCTTATAACACAGAACTAGAACAATATAAGTCATGTAAAAAGAGACACAGAGTCTGGATTGTGGTTATTGTGTTTTCTTTTGTGTTTTTAACCCTTAATGAGCTAAATGCAGAAAGACAATTGATTTCTAAGGCTGCTAAATTAAACAAATATATATATTTTAAAGATATCTTGACTTTGAAATCTGTTTATAAGAATAAGTTGCTTGGGAAAAGAATTTCTGCTTTTTTTTCACAAAAGATGAAGATTTGTGGATTGTTTCTAGGTAAATATGTCTTCATTTGCCAAAGCAACCTGAAAATTCTCTCTTGGGAAGATCAGCTTCCAGGATGGCAAGTAAGATGATCCATCCAGGCACACAACCCTTATAAGACTGTTAGTACTCCATAATTATTTGGAAGTAGTAAAAGAAAATTATGCTCCAATTCCCAAAATGTTGCTTATTAATGTTTATTTTCATTATAAATGGTTAATGGTCATAGTCAACCTCTTTCAAAAAAGGGGGGAGTATGATATAGGAATTGTTAAAAAAGATAGATTTTGGGTTATTGATACAAATTTAAGGTCAATTTTTTTACATTATATGTACTTTTCTACTCTTGTTTAAGGTATAATGTTTATGTAATTCATTTAAAATTGTAATGTGTAAGAAAAGCAGATAAATAGTCATCTATGATAACCAAAGTTATAGTCATGTTAAGTTTTTGTAGGTGTACAAAAATATATTTCAATTAGATAAGTAACATTCAAACACTTCAAAAACCTAGAGAATACAGTAGTTTAAAATATTTTAAGTACTTAGACTTCTGGAGAGTGAGACAGGTCTGCTCCTGATAGCACCAATGTATTTCAAGAGAATGATGGGCATTGAAAGAAACTTTGTGTGGAATTGACTTTGTGGCAACAGTTAGCCACTGGACAAGAAACTGTTCTTTTGTTGACTGATTGATAGTATGCTGTATAAATTTGGACATGAAGGTTACATAGGAAAGTGACCTCTGTAGTTTGGTGAAACAAGTCAAGATGGTACTTCAGGTTCCTGCTTTGCAGATAAAATTGTCAGGCATTCTTCAGGACACAAGAAGAAGCAACTGATGGACTATGCAAGATTTCCTGCATCAGTGAAAGGTATGCCAGAGCCTCTGGGCCAATAGGCTGAAGATGATGCCCCAATGTTACAAAGGCACTTTGGGTGACTGTCCAGGCAGACAAGTGTCATTTCTAGATTTTTGGAAGTTGCTTGCCCTTCCTGTTTATTTGGATAATATTATATCTTTCTGTGGTCTTTGATTTAGTTGGAGATTTAAGAACTATAGGTTTAGTTTTTCTTAGATATTTTAAAAGGTATATTAGATATGAATTAGACTCACAGGGATAAGGTAGATAATAAAATATTTTCTTTAATTTTGTTAATACAAATAGACTGGATATTGTGACTGTAATTTTTGTTTGATAGCTGTTCTGTTGTATATAGTTTTGTCATATTGAAATTGAAATGTTTCCTTTTGATTAGACAGGAAAAGGGAAATATAGTGGGACTGTTTTCTATATGCAATTATGTAAATAAATAACTGTTTTGGCCTATGTGGAACACCATAGAAGTGGTGAGGATAAGATTAGGAGAAACAGATGAAAGGAGGATGGATTCAGTCTTTCTCTAGTCAGCCACCAAAGGAGCAGCATGTAGGAATATAGGTACAGGCCTAGACCATGACCACATCGTCAGATAGATTAATGGAAGTGAGTTAAATCAAGATGCAAGAGCTATCTAGCAATGTGCCTGAGATATAAGCTAAACAGTATAAAACTAATATAAGCATCTGAGTCATTCTTTTAAAAGATAAAAGCCACTGCTGGTAGATCAGATCTCTGGCCCAAATGGGGCTGGATATCATTTATAACACCTATCCATTGGTGTAATTGGGTTATTGAAGTCTCATGCTATTAATGTGTGGAGTTTGATGTGAGGTTTAAGAATAATGGTGCTTCCTTTATATATGTAGGTGCCCTGGGGTTGAGGGCATAAATGTCCAAGATTGAGACTTCATATCAATGGCTTTGTCTTGAGATAAATATGTAATGTCTGTCCTGGTCTCTTATGACTGATTTTAGTTTGATTTCTATGTTGTTATATATTAGTATGGCTATACTAGCTTGTTTCTTAGGACCATTTGACAGTAATGTCTGTTCCCAACACTTTACTCTAAACCTGAGCTTGTCTTTGAAGTTAATGTGTATCTCTTACATGCAGCAGAAAGATGGTTTCTGTTTTTCTATCCATCATTTTAGCGTGTATCTTTCTATAGGTAAATTGAATCAATTGATACTAAGGATTATTAATGACCAGTAGTTGTTATTTCCTGTTACTTTTGGTGGTAATACATGTGTTTTTTTTTTTCCTTTTTCTTTTTGTGAGATTATCTATTTCTTGAGGTTTCATGAGTATATCTCATTTCTTTACATTGTCGGTTTCCCTCTAGTGCTTTCTGTAGCACCAGAATTTTGAGTAGGTATTATTTAAATCTAGTTTTGTTGCAAAATATCTTGTTTACTCCGTTTATGGTTATTGATAGTTTTGTTGGGTATAGTAGTCTGTGTTGGCAGCCAGGTTCTTTTTGTGCCCATATAATATCTGACCAAGAACTTCTGGCTTTCAATGTTACCACTGAATAGTCCAAAGTTACTCTGATGGATCTGCCTTTATAGGTAACTTTGTCTTTTTCCTTTCCAGCTCTTAGTATTTTCACTTTGTTCTGTAATTTTATTGGTTTGATTATTATGGGGCAAGCAGATATTTCTAGTTGTTTAGTCTAGTTGGTTTTCTGTGAGCTTCTTGTATTTTTATAGGCATTTCCTTCTTTAGGTTGGAAAAGTTTTCTTCTATGATTTTGTTGATTATATTTTCTGTTCCTTTGAGGTAATATCCTGAAAAAAATTTTCTAACTTGTAGTGATATATATTTAATAAAACTAGTAAACCACCAAGCCAAGCCAGGAAGGTAAAGGAGTGGCAACTCACACATTTAATCCTAACTTTAGGACTGTAGAAATAGGAAGTTAAGCTAGCTGGGCAGAAGATGAGAGAATAGTTTTTTAGCTTTTCTAGACATTTTCCTTCTTCCTTTCAGGTGGAGACAGATAGACTTACAATTGGAGAATTCTGAGAGACATATCTGAGTAGTTGTCTAAGTGAGAAGTGGCTGTGGTTGACTCCTTAATATTCCATACTAATTATATATATATATACATATCTATATATATTCCATACTAATTATATATATGTATGTATATACATACATATATATATACACACACACACACACACCTAAAGATGAAGATGCCTATAAAGGTACAAGAAGTATACAGAACACCAAATTGAATAGTCTAAAACAATGTCCTCCCACACAGATAGTAATCAAAATATTTAAATATACAGAGCAAAAAAATATAGTAAAAGTTGCAAAAAAATTGAACATTGAACATATAAAGAAAGACTTATTAGAATTACACTTGGCTACACAATGGCGAATCCTGAACAGATGTCGTACAGACTGTAAAACATTACAGGTGCCAGCCAAGATTATGATAACCACAAAAAATTTCAATTATCATAAAATAAATAAATAATGTATTCCACAATAAAAACAAAAACAACTTAAACATATTTACCACTAATCTAGTCCTACAGAAGGTGCTAGCAGGAATACATTAATCTAAGGAGGTTAACTAAAACCAAGAAAACACAGAAAAAAATAATCTCAAACAAACAAAATAAAAAAAGGAAGGGGTACACACACACACACACACGCACACATAAACACACACACACACACATAGAGAAAGAGATACAGAGACTACCAAAATTACCAAAACCAACAGATCATTGGTCATTTTTATCTCTCAATTTGATGGTTTCATTTCTTGAATTAAAAGACACATAAAAGATAATGAATGCAAAGACAAAACACTTATTCTACTGCATCCAAGAAACACAATTCAAAACGAAGGATGAACATTGCCTTATGGTAAATGTTGAAAAAATACATCCCAAGAAAAAAGACAAAAGAAACAAACTGGTATAGCCACATAATATTTAATAAAATTGAATTTAAACTAAAACTAATCACAAGAGATAGGGAAGAAAACTACATACTCATCTATTAAATATCAAGCAAAATTAAATTTTAATTTTTAGCATTTATGTGAAAGCACCTAATTATTTTGTGAAATATATGAATAAATATATAAATATTACCAAAGTTTAAATCACATATGAACTCTCACACACTGGTAGGAGGATAATTTAACACCCTAATCTTAACATAGATAGATCATCCAGAAAAAATAGAGATATTTATAATACATTTTACTGAAACAAAACAGAATATATGTTTTGTGACATGTCATGAACTTTTCTCTAAAATCCACCATATTGTTAAGACACAAAGCACTCTCAACTGTTATAAGAAAACTGAAACAACTTTCTGTAATGTATCAGATTATCATTGATTAAATCTGTATATCAACAAAACAAAACCAAACATCTTACAGTATAAGGTAAACTGAACAACTCCCAATTGAATGAATAATGTGTGGGGGCATAAATAAGGAAATTAAAGACTTTCTATAATGGAACAAAAATGCATAGTTAAAATACCTAAATATGTGGGACACAATAAAACCATTTCCAACATTTCCATAAGACTAAGAATCTACATAATACAACTGGAAAATTCTCATGCTAGCAACTATTAGCACATCTTGAAGCTCTAATACAAAAAGAAGCAAACACACCCAAAAGTAGTAGACCACACAAAGAAATCAAAATCTAAGTGGAAAGCAATAAAAAAGAAACCAAGAGAACAATATGTATAATCATTTAAGTAGAGAATTGATTTGTTAAAAAAAAAATAAGATCTACAGATCTTGTACAAATAAAATAAAAGGAGCAGAGAGAACATCAAAAAGAACAAAATAGGAAATGAAGAAGACATAAGAACAGATACCAAAGAAAACCAGAGAATCATCAGAATATTTTTCAAAAGTATACTTCACCAAATTGGAAAATCTAAAAGAAATGGTTAATTTTCTAGATAAGTACTACTTTATAAAGTTAAACTATGATCACACAAGCAATCTACATGGGACTATAGCCCCTAGTGAAAGAGAAGATGTCATTCAAAATCACCCAACCAAAAAAAAAAAAAAAAAAAGATACTCAGAGCCAGATGGTATTAGCACAGAACTCTACTAGACTTTCAAAGAATACTTAAAGGTAAAAGCTCTCACATCATCCCACAAAATAGAAACAGGAAGAATATTTCTCAGTTATTTTTATTTTTATGGCATCATCAGTACCATGTTACAAAAACTGAATAAAATCCCAACAATGCAAGAAAATTACACCCCAATTTCCCTCATCAACATAGATGCAAAAATACTCAATATAATGCTTGCAAATGAAATTCAAGAACACATAAAAATATCAGTCTGCATGCTCAGGTAGGCTTTAATCACATACATATAAGGATGACTGAACATAAGAAAACCTGTCAATGTAATCCACCATAAAAACAAACCAAATTAAAACAAGAAACACATGGTCATCTCATTAAATTTTCAAAACCCTTTGACAAATTCTAACATCTATTCATGATGAAAGTCTTAGAGAGTTTATAGATACAAGGGACATATCTAAGCATACTAAAGACAGTTTACACCAAACCTATAGCCAACAACAAATTAAATGGAGAGATGTTTAAAGAAATTCTGCTAAAATCAGAAATAAGACAAGGCATTCTCAACCATGTTTATTGCAGCTGGATTCATACTAGCCATAAATTTGAAAGATGTATAAAAATGTGGTACATTTAGAAATTGAGGTTATAACTTAGAAATCAAATAGATGAAATTATGATTTTTACAAAGAAATTGTTGGAATTCATAATATATCAAGCTGAATGAGTTAACTCAGACCCAGAAAGACACATATATTATGTATTTGCTTATCTGTAGATATTAGCTGTAAAACTGATAACAAGCTTCTTTGCTTCATTTCTATTAATCTTAGATTTGTTCTTTGCATAATATCCAAGATAACCTACTTGTGTGTGTAGGTGTGGGTAAATTTATTGTTTCTTTGGGGTTTTTTTGCTTTTTATTATGAATAAAGTCATATTTTTTATCCATGTATACCCTTGTTCAAGCTCCCTTCCCCCTCCTGCCCCTTCCAGTCACTCTCTCTTCTCCACATCACTTTATCTCTTTCCCAGCAATGACAGGAGGTCCCAAGGTCCTGATGTGATTTAGTCCAGTATCCACTCCTGGCAGATCCACTTTCCTCACCTCAACATCAAGTGTGTTCTGGAGGGAGTGGGATCCAAGGTGCTGGTCCAAGGTGTTTTAGATCCCAAGCAGTTCAGTGTTTGTGGTTTGCAGCTTGGGCATGCTTTGCTTTTTGCTTTTTTGTTTAGAGTCCACTAACGAGTGAGTACATCCCCTGCTTATGTTTCTGGGTGTGTGAGACCTTGCTCAGGTGGATATTCTCCAAATTGATCCATTTGCCTGCAAATTTTAGGATATCCTTTTTTCTTTCTGTTGAGTAGTACTTCATTGTGTAAATATGCCACAGTTTTTTAATCCATTCCTCAGTTGAGGGGCTGATTTAATACCTTCATTAATCATAGGTATCCACTTTGTCTATCTTGACTCCAAAACCTAAGATTCTCTTTGCTTTTGTATGCTGATGATGAGGCTTGTCATTTAGGATCCTGGTTAAGTTCCTAAAATTTTCATTCATAGATTTCTCTTAGTTTTAGTTTCCTTTAATATCTCTATTTATACTTTCATTTCTCCTACTGCATAATTCTTTGTTTATTTGTCATTTTTATGTGGGTTTTATTCTTATTTTTTATTTTGTAAAGATTTTTATCTTTTTTTCTCTCTCTCTCTGAAGTCTATGTGTATTTTATATATATTTTATCTTGTTTAGAGGTTTTGAGAGTCTAAATCTGTCTTATTAAGAATCTTTAATCATTTTTTAACTTAAAGAGCTTTTACTTGTGGATATCATTTTAATTGCTGACTCTGTCCCTTTTGGCTGGGTTTTAGTATGGCAGATAAGCTCGTGCCACTCTGTCACTGCCTGCCAGCAGCCAGAGCGGACACAGAAAATGTTGCTATAAGAAAAACCTTTATTAACTTTGTTTTTTTTTTGTTTAATATAAGCAGAAACTTTAAATCAATCACACTTATGCCAAGCCTTTTGTGAAACGTATGAGTTTAAGCTGTGTGCCACAGAAGCACCATTTTTAAATTTTTGCCTGAACACCATGCTGCCTCTGTATCATAAATCAATTTAGATATGTAATTTAGAAAGCCCCCTTTGGCTTTGTTTTAGTGATCTAGAATGTTCTTTAAGCTTTTTAAATTTTTTTAGGCTTTATGCAGGTGTCTGGCCCCATGTTGGGCGCCATCTGTTGTATAAGTTTTCTTTGGCCTGTTTTGGGTCTCAGAGGTTTTGTACCTGGCGGCGGTTAAAACTTGGTTTGCGCCCATGGCTTTTGTCTCTCAAAGAAATGAATCACATGCTTATATCTTTTAAACTGTTTGGTCCATGTCTTATGTCTATTATTAGCTAGCTCTTTTTTCTTAGATTAACTCATTTTTATTAATCTTTTACCACATGGCTCACAGCCCATGGCTCACTTGGATTTTTACATGCTTCTTTTGTGGAGGACAGATCGAGTGTGACCAACTCCACCCTTTCCTACCTGCGCTGATTCTCCACCCACTTCAATGATGCTGTACAAAGGCCAAATCAATTACTTTATTTACAGCATACAGAACATTCCACCACAAAATGCTTACATCTTCCACCTAGAAATTTTTTCTCAGAAAAATTTTATGAAAAATTAACAAGTCTATCAAGTCTTCTGTGAGCACTTAATCAAAAGCAAATAAAGAGAAAAGGTGAAAAGAAGCCTTGAAAGGTATGCAGCATATTATTGCAGCCCAAAACTAGTTTCAGAAATTATGCTGCATAATTTTGTACTATTCTCTTTAAGTTCTTTGTGAAGTATTCATTTTAGTAAACATTTTATTGGGTTGTTGTTTAATGTGGTTAATCTAATGTACAATAGTGTTATTATCCTCTTACCTTCCATTGATTTCATAGACAAAAATTTAAGGAAAGATAAGGCTTTAAAAATCTACCTCCAATTATTAATATAAAGGTGCATTCTGCTACTACATATTATTTCTTTATTTCCTAAGAGCAGAGCTAAAGAAAAATGCACTGTAGACCTATCTTTGGTATTCTACACCCTGTTGTTCTCTGATTTACTACACACAGAAGACTTCTCAATCATTCATTTGATTACTCTGGCAAAAAGAAATCTCTGAATAGAAGTACACATTGTAATTTTAAAGAATACAAACATACCCAATTTTTACTGTTGTCATAATTTAAACAATAGAAAGCATT
The DNA here is from genome assembly GCA_004025045.1 of Sigmodon hispidus. NCBI lineage: Eukaryota > Metazoa > Chordata > Mammalia > Rodentia > Cricetidae > Sigmodon > Sigmodon hispidus. Next base: position 16,066 of record PVIH01021205.1, on the reverse strand, counting down.
CTACACCATAAATAATCTCAAAAAATACAAACATTGATTAAAAGACTGTGAACAATTTTATCAAAACATTAAAAAACACATAAGAAGGCCCCTATAGCCATATTCAATGTATTAATGTTAAATTAAAAGAGATTTATTGTCAGTAGTAGAGATTTCAGAATTAAGTTTCAGAATGAAAATATAAAATAGCAAGTCTCACCCAAATAGAAGGCAAGGATTTCTAAAAAAAAATTATATTGTTGTCCAATCACAAGTGGCAAATGATATACTTGTACAGAAAGTGGAGCTAAAAAGTACATATCATAATTTATATAATAAAGAAATCATATAATTATCTCTAAAGAATATAATCTGATTGTATCAAAGGCAATTTTTGTTTTATATAAAAATCCTAAGAAATATTTCTTTATAGTACCCATAGTTAAGCAACATTTTATGTGTATTTCTTGAGTTGGTATTATTAAGAGGTACTCAAAACTCTTTTTCTGTTTTCCTGTAATTAAGGTTAAATAATTTAAATTAAAGCAAAGAACTTATCTAAATATCTTCTGAATATTATTTACTTGATCTTCTATAAGTAGAGATTCTACATTTTTGAAACCACATCTTTGCAAATTTCTTTGGTTTTATTATTTTTGATCAGTATTCATTTTATATTAATAAGCTTTTTAAATATAGAAAAATATATACATAATGATATTTTTTTTCAATATGTAATAATATATTTTTGAGGTCAACAACAATTCACCGAATATTAAAAGTTTAATTAAAAAATCAATGCAATATTGTATTATATCACAGGATTTATGTTTTTAAAATATTACCAATATTCACAATATAAATGATTCAGAGAAATAGATATTTGACTGCTCATTTAATTAGAGAAGAAAATTTGCAGCTTGAAATAATTCAATTTTATTATAGAATTTATTATAAATTCACATGTGGAAGAAAATTTTATCTTTAAGAACAATATTTTTTGCACTAGATCCAATATCAAAAAGTGCAGTGCACTTTGTTCTCCTTATAAATATTAGATGAATGTGAAGTGCTGTTCTTTGAGAGCCACTGAGGATGTAAGATGAAAATGACCTTTAAATAAGTGATTATAAACTAGGTTTTATTACAATCGTCACTTACTTCTCTTCTTTAAAAATAATTTTAGTATTTTTTATGATTACTTTGAAGATTTTTAAATAAATTTGGACTTTGAAAGTCTTTAAACAGATTTCTATCTCGATTCCAAAAATCTGTATATGAGAGGGGAATATAAACTGATGTAGCAGGTTAAATACAACTAGAAAAAAATGAGAAACACATTAAAGTTAATTAGAACCAAAAAGCAGCTTTTTATCCCCACTTAAACACATAAAAATATGATTCTAAATTAGAGCTTTTCTCATTATAAATTGGCCAAATGAATATCTACAGGGGTATGAATTTTGAGGCTGAGATTTCAGAAATAGATAGATATGCAGGTATGTTGTGATTTGTAGCTAACTGTGGCCTGTTTCTTTTATCTTTCATCAAAAATGCCTGCATCTGTAATCATCACAGCAGGATGCTGGCCTGAGACTCTTGGATGTGGTACAAAAAAGAACTCTGTGGCTTATGTTTAGATAGTGTCATATGAGGAGAATGGGCAATTACTATGAAGCATCTGGCAGGAAGAAAAGTCTGATTTGTAATACAAATGTGCCAAGGCTATATAACAAATATGAATAGGTTGAATAAAAATATTATACGCAGAGACTTGCACTGTATAAAGTAAGTTATATTCAGAAACATCACTCAAATAACTTCAATAATTCATTTTACATAAAAGTAGAATACCTTCAAGTACCAAGAGAAACATAGATTCAAGCCACTGAAAAATACTTTTCAAGTTAGGGGAATATCTAAAGTTATACACTGATTAAAAAATAAGAGAATATATTGCTGCTTAAGAGTATAAAATTCTCACATAGAATAGAAAATAGTGAAAAAAAACAATGAAAGGTATAGAAAAGAATGAAATAAAAAATTTATTTAAAACATAAAAAAATAGAGCCCAATCATCTCTCCCCTAAATCCAGGTCAGCAGGAAAAACTCTTGCAGGCCACAATCCCCAAGTAAAATCTGGTTCACTGGATACTACAAACCAACTACAAATTCTACTCCAAACCCCAACCTTCTCAACAACCCAGTGACTTCAGAGGCTACTGAGACCCACAGATCCTCAGCAAATATTGGACCAAAAGCACCTACCTGAGACTGACAGATCCTCAGCAACTATTGAACCAAGAGCTGAGTGATACTTTACCTAACCTAGCTAAAGATCCCGATCTCTGTGACCCAGGCCCTAAGACTCAACCCTTGGAACCCCACTCCTACTATTCTCTCCCCTAAGTAGAGGACAGCAGAGAAAAACTTTCTGAAGGCCATAACTCCCCAGTGAAATCCAATTTTCTGGACACTTCCATCTACAAATTCCACCCCAACACCCTATCTGTGACTCAAAGTTCACAGAACCTATTGGATCAATAGCAGCACCCTGAGACTCAAAGTTCACCACTACAAATTGGATAAACAGTGGCTACCTGATACAGACAGTTTTTAGCACAAATTGAATTAAGAAGGGTACCCAAGACCCACAATTGACCAGGACCTATTTGATCAACAGCGCCTACAGGATCAAAATTTCCTGGATCAAAAGTGCATATTAAGCCAAGATTGAATTCTTGAGTCACAGAATCATTCAGCCTTTATTACACCAAGAGCAGCACACTCTGACTCACAATACATTACTTACAAGTAGAAAAAGAGTCCAGATTGGACCAATAAAGGCTTCCAGAAACACAGACACAGCCACAACAGATTGTATGAAAATCAACTGCCTGAAATACAGACACATCCTACATTGACCTGGGAGCCAATAGGCAGACTCCAGTGCAAGAATACATACATCAATCTTAGAACAATATGGCACCACCAGAATTTGATGGTTCTACAGGACTAAGAATGGATCATGATAATGTAGCAGAATCACAAGGAAATGACTTTAAAAACAGTAAAAGCCTTAAAATAGGAAACAAAAATCCTGTAATGAAATAGTAGAAAAGACAAAAAAAATGGAAGAGATAAGCAAATCCATGAAAGAAAAAAATGAAATCCAAGAAAACCAAAAAAAAAGTAAACAAACAGGTGAAGGAAATATTTAAAGATTTAAAAATTTGAATAAAAGCAAGAAAGGAGAAACATACTGAAGCAATACTGAAAAGAAAAATCTGTATAAAAAACTAAAACTAAAGGTGTAAGCATAAACAGAATTCAAGAGATGGAAGAGAGAATCTGTGGTATGGTGAATTGATAGTGGAAATAGATAGTCAAAGAAAAGACAGAAACCAAAAAGTTGTAATGCAAAATGTCCAGGAAATATGGGACACCATGAAAGGCCAAACCCCAAAAATAGGAATAGAAAAAGTAGAATGCCAGCTCAAAGGCATAGAAAATATATTCAACAAAATCACAGAAGAAAACATTTTCAAAGTAAGAAAGGAAATGCCTATAAAGATTAAAAAGAAGCTTGTAGAACACCAAGTAGACTAGACTCCCCTGCAAAAGTCTACTTGCCACATAATAATCAAGTCACTAAGCCTGCAGAATAAAGAAAAAAATATTAGGAGCAGCAAAGGAAAAGGACAAGTAACTTATGAAGACAGACCCATCAGAATAATACCAGACTACTAATTGGAAACACTGAAAGCCATAAGGTTCAGGTTAGATGTAATACAGACAGTACAAGACCACAGTTGCCAGCAAAACTATCATTAAACATATATGGAGTAAATAAAATATTTCACAACAAGACTAGGTTTAAACCATACATATTCAAAAATCCATCCATACTGAAAGTATTAGAAGAAAAACTCTAATGCAAGGAAGCTAAATACACCTACAAAACCACCACAAGCAACAGATAATCTCAAAGAATAAGGACCCAAAGAAGGGAAACATGCAAACATACACACAAACACACTACCATCAAATACAAAGAAAGTAGCAATCAATAGTCATTAAAATCTCATAATATCAATGGAACAAATTCACCTATAAAAACACACAAGCTAACATAATGAAAGCATTTTTTCTGGTCCATAAAGAGGCACACCATAACTTTAAAGACAGGGACTAGATAAAAGCAAAAGACTGAAAAAGATATCCTAATCAATTAGAGTTAGTAAAGAAGCTGGTGTAGCCATGCTAATATTTTTTAAAAAGATAGGTTTCAAACTAAAATCAATCAAAGATATCAGGATGGAGATTATTCATTCATCTCAGAAATAATCCATCAAGATTAAGTCTCCAAATCCATCCAATTGCCTGAAAATTTTAGGGTATCTTTTTTTTAATGTTGAGCAGTACTCAATTGTGTATATTACCACAGTTTGTTAATCCATTCTTCAGTGGAGGGGCATCTAAGTTGTTTCCAGGATCTTGCTATTACAAATAATGCTGCTATAAACATAGTTGAGCTAATGCATTTGGAGTGTGAATGTGCATCTTTAGGGTATACACCCAGAAGTAGCATGGCTAGATGCTTGGGGAGATTGGTTTCCAGTTTTCTGAGAATCTGTCATACTACATTCCAGAGTGACTGAATAAACTTAAACTCCCACCAACAAAGGAGGAGTCTTCACCTTGCTCAGCAACCTCTCCAGCATAGGCTATGTCTTTTATCTTAGCCAATCTGACAGGTGTAAGGTGGTATCTCAAAGTTGTTTTGATTTGCATTTCTATGATGACTAAAGATGTTGAGAACTTTTTCAAGTGCCTTTCAGCCATTCGTAATTCCTATGCTGAGAATTCCCTTTCTAGCTCTGAACCCCATTTTTTGATTGGGTTATTCAAGGTTTTGGGCTCTAGCTCCTCTATATATTTTAGAGATCAGTCCTCTATCACTTGTTGGGTTGGTGAAAATGTTTTCACTCTCTTTAGGCTGTCGTTTTGTCCTGTTGACAATGTCCTTGGCTTTACAGAAGCTTCTCAGTTTGAATAGGTGCCACTTATTGATTGTTGTTCTTAGTGTCTGTGCCACTGGTGTTATATTTAGGAAGTGGTCTCCTGTGCCAATTCATAGAAGTGTATTTCCCACTTTCTTTTCTATCAAGTTCAGAGTAGCTGGGTTTATGTTGAGGTCTTTCATCCACTTGGATTTGAGTTTTGTGAAGGGTAAAAGGCTTGGACCTATTTGCATTTTTGTACACACTACTATCCATCTATGCCAACACCATTTGTTAAAGATGCTATCTTTTTTCCATTGAATATTTTGGACCTATTTGTCAAATATCAGGTGTTCATAGGATCGTGGGTTAATTCCTGGATACTCAATTCTAATTCATTGTTCCACCAGTCTGATTTTTATGCCAGTACCAGGTGTTTTTATTACTGTAGCTCTATACTATAACTTGAAGTCAGGGATGGTGAGGCCACCTGAGGTTCTTTCGTTGAGTAAAATTGTTTTGGCAATCCTGGCTTTCCTGTTATTCCAAATGAAATTGATTATTGTTCTTTCAAGGTCCAAAAAATATTTGTCGGGATTTTGATAGACAGTGCATTGAATCTGTAGATTGCCTTTGGTAGAATTGCCATTTTTACTATGTTGATCCTACCAATCCAGGAACATGGAAGAGCTTTTCATTTTCTGATATCCTCTTCAAATTCTTTCTTCAATGATTTAAAATTTTTGTCAAATAGGTTTGTTACTTCTTTGGTTATAGTTACTCCAAGGTATTTAATGCTATTTGCAGCTATTATTAAAGTGTGATGTTTCACATTTTTCTTTTTCAGCACTTTTATCTTTAGTGTACAGGAGGGCTACTGATTTATTTGAGGTAATCTTGTATCTAGATACATTACTAAACATGTTTATCATCTGTAGAAGTTTCATGGTCGAATTTTGTGGGTCACTTATGTATACAATCATATCATGTACAAATAGAGATAGTTTCACTTTTTTTTCCCATTTGTATCCACTTAATCTCCTTTTGCTCTTTTATTTTTTTAGCTAAAAATTCAATAACTTCATTGAAGAAATAATAGGAGAGAGGATATCATTGTCTACTTCCTCATTTTAGTAGGATTGTTTGAAATTTTTCTCCATTAAATTTGATGTTGGCTATAGGCTTCTTTTAAATCTCCTGTATTATATTTAGATATTTTCCCTGTGTTCCGGAGTTCTCCAGGGCTTTTATCATAAAGAAATGTTGGATTTTATCAAAAGCATTTTCAACTTCTAAGAATATGATCATATACTTTTTTCCTTCAATTTGTTTATATGATGGATGACATTTATAGTTTTTCATATGTTGAACCATTGTCCAATTCTGGGATAAAGCCTACTTGATCATGGTAAATGGTATTTATTATATATTGTTGTATACATTTTGCCAAATTTTTTTTGAGAATTTTAGCAATAATATCCTTGAGGAAAATTGGTCTGTACTTCTCCTTTTTTTTTTTTTTTTTTTTTTTGTCTTTGAGTGGCTTGAGTAGTAGTGTAATTGTGACCTCATAAAAGGAATTTGGCAATATTCCTTCAGTATGTAATACTTGAAATATTTTTAGGAGTATTGGTTGTAATTCTACTTTGAATGTCTGCTAGAATACTGCACTGAAACTATCTGGACCTGGGCTTTTTTTACTTGGGAGGCTTTTAATGACAGCTTCAATTTCCCTTAGTTTTATAGATCTGGTTTGTTTAGGTAATTAATCTGGCCTTCATTTAATTTTGGTAAATCATACCTGCCCAAAAATCTGTCCATTTCTTCTAGGTTTTCCATTTTTGTGGAATATATATTTTCAAAGTATGGCCTGATAATTCTCTAGATTTTCAGGTTGTCTGTTATTATGTCCCCATTTTCATTTCTGATTTTGTTTATTTTGATGCTCTCTCTCTCCTTTTTGATTAGTTTGGATAAAGGTTTATCTATCTTGTTGACTTTCTCAAAGAACCAACTCTGATTCATTTATTCTTTGTATTATTCTTTTTGATTCAATTGTATTGATTTCAGGTCTAAGTTTGATTATTCCTTGCTGTCTACTTTTTGTAGGTTAGTTTGCTTTCCATTGTTCTAAGACTTTCAGCTGTGATGTTAGTTTTCTAGTGTGAGATTTTTCTAGGCTTTTCATATAAGCATAGTGCTATGAATTTTCCTCTTAATACTGCTTTCATTGCATACCACAAGTTTGCATATGTTGTGGATTAATTTTCATTAAATTCTAGGAAAACTTTGTTTTCTTTCTTAATTTCTTCTTTGACCCAGAGGTGGTTCAGCTGAATGATGTGTAGTTTCCATGAGTTGGTAGGTTTTCTATGATTTTTCTTATTGTTGAAGCTAACTATAGGCCCTGGTGGTCCGATATGAAACAAGGGATTATTTCCATTTTTTGTGTCTACTGGTAGTCAATTTTAGATAAAATTCTATGTGGTGCTGACAAATATGTATATTCCTTTCCATTTGGGTTGAAACTTCTGTAGATATCTATTAAATCCATTTGCATGATAACCACCATTTGACTCCTTATTTGATTTCAGCACTAATTTTCATTATTCCTGCCATCTACTCCTTCTAGGTGAGTTCGCTTTTAATTTTTCTAAGACTTTCAGCTGTCCTGTTAGTTCTTCAGTGTGGGCTCTTTCTAAGCTTTTCATATGGGCATCTAGTGCTTTGAACTTTCCTCTTAGACTGCTTTCATTGTGTCTGACAAGTTTGAGTATGTTTTGGATTTATTTTCATTAAATTCTAGGTAGACTTTGATTTCTTTCTTAAGTTCTTCCTTGAACCAGAGGTGGTTCAGCTGAGTGATGTTCAGTTTCCCTGAGTTGGTATGCTTTCTTTGATTTTTGATGTGTTTAAAGTCTATCTTTAGTAGGCCCTTGTGGTCTGATATGTTACAAGGGATTATTTCCATTTTTTATCTGTTGAAATTTACTTTATGACCAATTATATGGTTAATTTTACAGATAGTTCCATGGGGTGCTGTGAAATATGTACATTCAACCATCTGCATCATAATCTCTGTTAGACTCCTTATTTCTCTGTTGAGTCTCTGTCTGGTTGACTGATCCAGAGGTGGAAGTGGGATATTGAAGTCTCTTATTATTAATGTGTAAGAACTGATGTGGGATTTGAGCTTTAACAGTGTTTCTTTTCCTTAGATAGGTGTCTATATTAGGGGCATAAATATTCAGGACTGATATCTTCTCTTGACCAATTTGTCCTGTTATGAAAAAATAATATCCATCTTGGTCCCTTATAATTGATTTTAGTTTAATGTCTACATTGTTAGATATTAGAATGGCAACCTCAGCCTATTTCTTAATGCCAATTGATTGAAAATTCTTTTCCCAACCCTTCACTCTGAGACTGTGTCTGTCCTTAAAGTTGAGGAGTGTTCCATGAATGCAGCAGAAGGATGGCTTTTGTTTTGTATCCATTTTGTTGTTTGTGTCTTTTTATAGGCGAATTGAGTCCACTGATATTAAGGGATACTAGTGACCACAAATTGATGTTTCCAGCTATTTTTTGGTGGCAGCTTGTATGTAATACTTTTCTCTGGGCTTTTGATTCGTGGGATTATTAAATGTTTGTTTTTTCATGGGTGTATCTGTGATCCTTAGGTTGGAGTTTTCCCTCTAATGCTTTCTGGAGGGCCAGATTGATAGATATGTCCTTTTTCATTATGACTTTGTCATGAAATATCTTGTTTACTCCATCTATGGTGATTGATAATTTTGCTAGGTATAGTAGTCTATGTTGGCAGCCATGCTCTTTTTGGTGTCTGTATAACTTCTGACCAAGCCCTTCTCATGTCCATTGAGAAGTCAGGAGTTATTCTATGGGTCTGTCTTTACAGGAAAGTTGGCCTTTTTTTCCTGCAGCTCCTAAAACTTTATCTTTTTTCTGTATGTTGTCTGGCTTGATTATTATGTGGTGAGCATAATTTTTGGTGTACCATATTTGTTTGGTGTTCTGTGAGCTACTTATATCTTTATGGGCATTTCCTTCCTTAAGTTAGGCAAATTTTTCTTCTTATAGTTTTATTAATGTTTCTGTGCCTTTGAGCTGGTATTCTTTTCCTTATTTTATTCCTATTATTCTTATGTTAGGTCTTTTCATTGTGTCCTAGATATCCTGAACATTTTGTGTTATGGCTTTTTTATTTTAATATTTACTTTGGGTGATGTATCTATTTCTGCTACTAAGTCTTCCACTCTAATGGTTCTCTTCCATCTCTTTGATTTTCTTGGTTATGCTTGTATCTGTACTTCCTGCTCTTTTCTTCAGATTTTTCTATTTCCACCTTTGCCTTATTTTGTGCCTTTTTTCAATGCTTCTATTTCATTTTTTATTTCCTGGTATGGTTTTTTTCATTTTTTTGTTCTCTTTTTCTTGATTTTCTTTGAAGAATTTGTTCATCCCTTCCAATTTTTGATTTGTATTTTCTTCTATTTCTTTATGGGAAATTTTTATATTTTCTTTGAAGGCTTTAATGATCTTCATAAAGGTGTTTTTGTTGTTGTTTCCTTCTGCTTCCTCTTCATTGCTCTGTTCAGGTCTTGTAGTTGTAGAACTACCAGTTTCTTCTGGTGTTACTTTGTTGTTCATTATATTATTATATTTATTGCTTGTACTTGTGTTTGCTCATGGATTCAGTTGTTCATGATTAGGCAGCTCGTAGTCAGTTGTTGTGAGAGAACTTTTGTGTCTCCTGTCTCCTCTGAGCAAGGGTTCTGCTGGATCTCTGACTCTGCTCTAGACAGGGGTCTGAATTTTAAAGCCTCAGTCCTTCTCTGATGATGGAGTTTGCCCAGGAGTCAGGGCCTGGCCTTGCAAGGTCCCCTTTTTTAGGTGTGACTGGAGGAGCCCCTCATAGCAAAACCCTAGCTTCTATCTGTTAGGGAGAGTCTGAGATCAGACTCTATGGATTGACCTCAGTCCCTGAGAGGGACTATCCGCACAAGTATTCCATGTGCCAACATCTACTCACTTCTGGATATGGTCTGAATTCAAAGGCCTCAGTCCTTCTTTGAGTGTTTTCACATTCTTTTAATTTATCTACTAGTATAAGGTCACATGATTTTAAATTTATATTAATTTAATCTAGTCTTGTATGAATGTATAAATGGTATTGAAATTTTAAATTTAAATTTATGTTCTCAAATGATATTGTTTTGTAGCTTTTTTTACAATGTTATTGTCTTCTTATTAGATAAATCTTGACTGTGTAAAAGAAGATTAAATAATTTCTTTTTGTTTCTTTGTAGTAATTGTAAAGTGAATAAATAATTTTTTAATCAAAAACAAACTGATTACTCAAATCATTTGAGCCTGGTGCAATCCATTTAAAATAGAATATTAATTTGTTTTTATAACTTTAATCTTAATTTGAATATAAGTATTTCAATTTTTATAATGGGATGTACAATGTGGAGGCAGAATTTTACGATTTTTTTAGCAATGATAAACTCAGTACTAACTGATAGACATGATTTTAAAATAATAAGTGATATTTGGCTGTTAGGTAGAATTTTATATATTTAATTTATATTTGAAAGATCCAGGTTTTGGATTCAACAATATTTTTTAGTAAAATTTAATAAGAAAATTGATTCTTCATTTTTCTTTTAAAATTTCTCCCATTTTCTTAAATATGCTTCATGTATTTAGTGTCATTATTTTTCTAGTTTCTGAAGGGTGAATATACATTATTAGGTTGAGATATTCTTTTCTATTCTAATATATTCAGTGTTACAATTTTATTATATATGTGTATTGTGTTAAAAATTAATAAGTATTATATCTATTTTTATTTAAACTATCTCTTGAGAATATTTAGATGCAAGACAATTTATTATTATATTATCTAAATTCTATTTGTGAGATAGTCATTCTGGGTATCACTAAATCATGTTTTATTTTAATAACATAAATTTCTGTTGCAATTTGAATCTGAAATAGTCCACAAACAGACTTCTGCTAAAGACTTGTTCCTCAAATTGAAGCATTAAGATGTTTTAGTTTTCAGATAATCAAGCCTATTTATTCCCTTAAAGAGATTTTAAGATTCTCATGACTCTTTTTGTCACATAAAGTGAATTTACACCTCTATAACGTACTACCATACCAAATGATTAATCCAAGTAGGCTAATTGTTTGTACACAGATGTATTTAGAACATCTATATGTCATGCCAAATATTTGCTGCTGTTTCTAATTAGTTTGAGGCAAGATATTTGCTATAATACTGGAAAAACTAGCTAATATGTTGTTTGAAAATATTTTATTACTTCTGCTTTTAATTTGCTAGTGTGCTCTTTGCAATATAAACTACGATCTATTCTGATGAATGTTCCATGTGAGCATGAGCAGCCTGCATTTGCTAGGTGTTGTATGAAGTGTTCCATAAATGTCAATGAGATCCAGTTGATTGATGATGCTGTTCAGTTCAACTATATCTGTACTGATTTTCTGCCTGCTGTATTTGTCAATTACTAACAGAAAAGTATTATGTCTTTCAATGTAACAGTAAGTTTATCTGTTTTTATCTGAAGTTTTATTAGCTTCTGTTTCACACAGTTACATGCTTTAATGTTAAATGCATACACATGCATAAGTACTGTCTTTTTATAGAATATTTATTTTGCAATGTTTCCTTTACTCTTAAATTATTGTTTATAATTTTCTTAAAAAGTTAATATAAGCATCTATACTCCTTGTATAATTGTTAGAACTTGTATTTCTAATTTATTTTTATTTTTTCTTCTTTATTTATTTTGTATTTATCAAAAAAACAGTAAAATGAATTTAAAATGCTGAAAACTTAACAATAACTATAAAGAGGATAAGAATCATAAGCATGGATTATCAAGGGTGATAATGCAAATAAAATTGCTACACATATATTTACTTTGTGTTCAGGTTTCCCTCTGAATTTTTTTTCCATCCCTGTATATCCTTATTAAAGGTCCCTTCGCCCTCCCACCACATCAGGTCATTTTTCTTCTCCACAACTCCCCATCCCTTCCCTGGGCAGGGAGCAGACAGTCCTATGGTCCCACTGACCCAATAATGTTTGGATCAGTCTCCACTCCTGGCAAAATCCAGTTTTGTCCATCCTCCCACAAGAGTGAGTCAGGTGTTCCTATATTTAGAGTGTGATCCGAAGGGTCAGTTCAGGGTGTTACTGATCCCAAGCTGTTCAGTTGTTGTGGTTTGCACCTTGGGCATGCTTGGCTTTTTTTCTTGTTTGTTTGTTTAGAGACCACTAAAGAGTGAGTACATCCTCTGCTTATCTTTCTGAGTTTGTGATACCTCTCTCAGGAGGATATTCTCCAAATCCATCCATTTGCCTGCAAACTTTAGGATATCATTTGTTCTTACTGCTGAGTAGTATTCCATTGTGTAGATGTACCACAGTTTGTTAATCCATTCTTCAGTTGAGGGACATCTAGGTTGTTTCCAGGTTCTTGCTATTACAAATAATGCTGCTATGAACATAGTTGAGCTAATACCTTTGGAGTGTGAATGTGCCTCTTTAGGGTATAAACCCAGAAGTGGTATTGCTGGGTCCTAGGGGAGATTGATTCTCAATTTTCTGAGAAACTGCCATATTGCATTCCAAAGTGGATGAACAAGCTTATGCTCCAACCAACAATGGAGGAGTGTTCCCCATGTTCCACATCCTCTCCAACATAGGCTGTCATCTGTGCCTTTTATCTTAGCCAATCTAACAGGTGTTAGGTGGTATCTCAAAGTAGTTTTGATTTGCATTTCTCTGATGGCTAAAGGTGAAGAGCACTTTTTCAGGTGCCTTTCAGCCATTCGTAGTTCCTCTGCAGAGAATTCCCTTTTTAGATCTGTACCCCATTTTTGATAGTGTTATTGAAGGTTTTGGGCTCTAAATTTTTGAGCTCTTTATATACCTTAGAGATCAATCCTCTGTCACTTGTAGGGTTGGTCAAAAAACTTTTCCCATTCTGTAGGCTGGCGTTTTGTCTCATTGACAGTGTCCTTGGCTTTGCAGAAGCTTCCAAGCTTCAGGAAATCCCACTTATTGATTGTTTGTCTTAGTGTTTGTGCCACTGGTATTATATTTAGGAAATGGTCACCTGTGCCAATTCGTAGAAGTGCATTTCCCAGTTTCTTTTCTATCAAGTATAAAGTGGCTGGGTTTCAGTTGAGGTCTTTGATCCACTTGGATTTGAGTTTTGTGCAAGGTGACAGGCTCGGAACTATTTGCATTTTTCTACACACTTCCATTCAGCTATGCCAACAATATTTATTAAATATACTATCTTTTTTCCCTTGAATGTTTTGGGCCTGTTTGTCAAAGATCAGGTTTTCATAGGTTTTTGGGTTAATATATGGATCCTCAATTCTATTGCATTGGTCCACAAGTCTGTTTTTATGACAGTACCAGGCTGATTTCATTACTGTAGCTCTATATTGTAGCTTGAAGTCAGGGATGGTGATACCTCCTCAGGTTCTTTTGTTCAGTAAAATTGTTTTGGCAATCCTGGCTTTCCTGTTATTCCAAATGAAATTGAGTATTGTTCTTTCAAGTTCCAAAAAAAGTTGTGTTGGGATTTTGATGGGCAGTGCATTGAATCTGTAGATTGCCTTTGGTAGAATTGCCATTTCTACTATGTTGTTCCTACCAATCCAGGAACATGGGAGAGCTTTCCATTTTCTGATATCCTCTTCAATTTCTTTCTTCAAGGATTTAAAGTTTTTGTCACATAGGTCTGTTACTTCTTTGGTTACAGTTACTCCAAGGTATTTAATACTATTTGCAGCTAATATGAAGGGTAATGTGTCCCTTATTTCTTCTTCAGCTCTTCTATCATTAGTGTATAGAAGGGCTACTGATTTCTTTTAGTTTATCTTGTATCCTGCTACATTGCTGAAGATGTTTATCAGCTGTAGCAGTTCCTTGGAAGAATTTTGTGGGTCACTTATGTACATAATCATATCATCTACAAATAGAGATAGCTTCACTTCTTCTTTTCCAATTTGTATGTCCTTAATTTCTTTTTGTTACCTTATTGCTTTAGCTAAAACTTCGAGAACTATATTGTATAGATAAGGGGAGAGAGGACATCCTTGTTTAGTTCCTGACTTTAGTGGGATTCCTTTGAGTTTTTCTCCATTAAGTTTGATACTGGCTGTGGGCTTCTTGTAAATCACCTTAAATATATTTAGTTATTCTCCCTGTATTCCTGATCTCTCCAGGGCTTTAATCATAAAGGAGTGTTGGATTTTGTCAAAGGCTTTTTCTGCATCTAAGGATATGATCATGTGGTTTTGTTCCTTTAGTTTGTTTATATGATGGATAACATTTACAGTTTTTCACATGTTAAACCAGCCCTGCATTTCTGGGATGAAGCCTACTTGGTCATGGTGGATGATATCTTTTATACATTGTTGTATACTGTTTGCCAAAATTTTGTTGAGAATTTTCGCATCAATATTCCTGAGGGAAATTTATCTGTAATTCTCCTTCATTTTTGTGTCTTTGAGTGGCTTGAGTATTAGGGTGATTGTGGCCTCATAGAAGGAATTTGGCAATATTCCTTCAGTGTCTAGTGTGTGAAATAGTTTGAGGAGTAACAGTAGTAATTCTTCTTTGAATGTCTGGTAGAATTCGGCATTGAAACCATCTGGACCAGGGCTTTTATTTTTGGGGAGGTTTTTAATGACAGCTTCAATTTCCTTAAGGGTTATAGGCCTGTTTAGGTAATTAATCTGATCTTCATTTAATTTTGGTAGATGGTACCTGTCCAGAAAGTTGTCCATTTCTTCTAGGTTTTTCATTTTTGTGGAATACAGATTTTCAAAATATGGCCTGATAATATTCTGTATTTCCTGGGGGTCTGTTGTTATGTAGCGGGAAATCAGGAACTATATATGTGAACAATCGAACGGGGCGTGGTTAACTGAAAAGGATTCCGGAAGTAGACCTTCCAGGGAGGGCACCAGGACAGGAAGTCGTCATTCTCTTGCCAGAGTTCCCCGACCTAGTGCTCAGTTCGCTCCAGCTACCCGGGAGTTCGGACATGGGGATGAAGAATCTTCCTTAGAAAGGCTCCAGCACGCTGCAACCTCATCCTGTCATCTTCTCCTAAAACCGGCTCTGTTTTGTAAGCTATTTTCTCCAAATAAACCCTGTTTAAAACATATCTCAGGGCGAGTTTTTACGGCGATAATTGGCGCCTGAACGCGGGGCTAATTCTACAAACCCACCAGGTTCCTCACTCACGCACGGAGTCGGTCTGAATTTGGTTACCAGCAACGCACAAGCCTCCTGTACGCAACCAGGAAGGAATCTACCCGAGGCAGACCTTCTGAGAGACAGATTGACCCATTCTAGTGGAGCACGCCTGGAAGGATTTGTTGAAAGATCTGAGAAAGACCCTCCCAGCCGAATCGCCACCTGGTTTCCCGCAACATTGTTGCTGCTGCTGATCACGACAGCGACATCTGCTGGCCAGGAGAAACTGCTAGCCCTAGAAGAATTGGTGCAGGAACAATTACAAGCTCAACATATTGAAGAATCAACCAGCCCATGGAATTCCCCTGTATTTGTGGTTAAGAAGAAATCTGGGAAATGGAGAATGGTGACAGATTTAAGATCAATTAATAAGGTGATTCAACCCATGGGCACCCTACAATCTGGTATACCTTTACCTTCTTTGCTACCTAAAGGATGGCCTATAATAGTTATTGATCTGAAAGACTGTTTTTTTACAATACCTCTACAGGAACAAGACAGGGAAAAGTTTGCTTTCACTGTACCTAATTTTAATAATTCATACCAGGTATAAAGGTACCAATGGAGGGTCCTTCCACAAGGGATGTTGAATAGCCCCACCCTGTGCCAATATTTTGTCCGACAGCCATTGGAAGTGATACGCAAACAATTTCCACAATCTATCATTTACCATTATATGGATGATATATTGTTAGCGGACCCAGACGTAAACACTTTAGAAAGACTGTTTGAGGAATTAAAGAAAGTGTT